>WOUH02000015.1:10098738-10111960 GCA_009936405.2 Stevia rebaudiana
AACTTCAATTTACATTAGGGTACCGTTAGTTTTACAATTGTCCTAACACCGAAACTTAATCATAAGCATACTACTAAACAGACAGAAGATTCCTCTAATTGTCGTAATTAAAACACGCCAAATTCGGGGCGTTACAACCACCCTAAAATTAATTAGTTTCTATACAACAATCTAAATGTAAAACATCTCAAACACGGACTCCCTTCCACCAATTCAATTATTTGGTTAAAACGGAGTTCAAAATTTCCAAAGAAACATAAGGTAAAGAAACTAGATCATCATATATTTAAAACATGAGTATGCCTTAAACCGAATAATGAGTAATTTTGGCCTGACCAACTCTTGACATAACAAACAAATAAACATATCATTATGCTAAAATTAAGGTTCGTGAGATGAAAACAAACATTATCTCTGTCTCATCAGATAAAAAGAAACATTATCTGTGTCTCATCAGATAAAAAGATTGCATACTTAGACCTTCATTTATAATAAATATATACAAATAAATAAATAAATAGACATATAAAAACTAATTTTGACCACTCATGATACTCTGCTGAAATTTTTTCCAACAAGAGACAATTTCTTTCATTTGCTCAAATTGTTATGATTGAAACTAAAGAAGAAACAAGAAAAATAACACAATCTGGAAATTACTTTAGAAATTTGATGTCATGATGACACCTTATAGTTTACTAGGCATCCTATAAAACAAAACCTATTTGCTTCTTAATGAAAGAATACAATAAAATTCAGTCTTTTTCTTACAAGAAATGAAATATCTAGTGTACACCTAATCTGCAAAATGTACACAAAAACATGAAGTAAAAAAATTAAAATAAAAAAAAACCAAATTCGGGATCAATACATCCCCTTGAAAACAGGATTTGTTCTGCATATGCTTGCGCCGTATTCCTCATACTCTGCTTTTGTATGGCAAGCCTGTACAACAAATTATTAATATTTTATTATTATTTTTTTAAAAGCGTGTACGAACCTGACCCGTTTCAGTCTGGAATATACATAAAATCAGTTTCGCCTCATTATACATCACTACCTAATAAGATCGAAAAAAAGAACATACAAAAAGGGTGCACATGTCGACCCGACCCGTTCAGACCGGAATATGAATTACCCGTTTGCCCATTACCCACCCACTTTGCCACCTCTAGACTAATTAAAATAGAGCTATTATGTTTTCAAACCATTGCGTCAACGTGTTCTTGCTAAAATGACCAAATAAAGATTTACTAAAAAGAGAATACTACAAAAATTTGTATAATAATTTCAAAAAACAAAAGGACAAAAAGAGTGTGAACTGAACGGGTTGACCCAATTACCCAACCTGTTTAGCCTGCTTGTTCTGCCACCATTAGTAATTACAAAGAATACAAACATTTGTACCTGGTTTTTGTGGAAAGCAAGCAATTGTGCTAGCTAAAATGTAAATTAAATAATAATAATAATAAATACCGTAAAAAATTCTGGAGTGGATGCAAGAACCGAGCCTCCAAACCATGCAGCATATCTCTGGATAGGATGGCTGACTACATTGACTTCAACTGGCTGTGTCTGGAAACAAAATTAACAACACTTTCTTCCTCATTTGTAATTAGATAATAGTTTATATTATTATCGGTATGATTATTATTGTTTACTGATAATGTTATTATTATTATTAAAATTTATTTGGGTCACATTTTCAGGGTGACCCGTATTATGTACACATCTGCACTTAAATGAGTGCAACTAAAGAAAAGCAAATTGGTTATTTAATTGTTTTCATCAAGAAACGTGTTTCTTGTGAGCTTGCTTCTTTAAAGTATAATCGTTTAAAACCACATGTACGTAATTCGAGACCTTGTTTACAAAATAAAGTAAAACCTCTATAAATTAATAATGTTGGGACTGGTATATTTTATTAATTTAGCGAAATATTATTATATTGATAAATTAATAAATTATAAATTTAAAGAGTTGGCTTAAGAGAATACAACTCTTCACAACTTTTTGTTGCAATACAAGAATACAATGCCTCAATTTTTTAGTGTAATGGGGAGATTTAAAGATGAACTCAATATTTTTACTAGACAATTCTAAAATTTAGAATATTTTAGTAATTATTAATTTATAGTTTCGTTGGGACCAATATATTTACATTGGGATTTCAAAATAATTATTATCTTATTATCTTATCGATTGGGGTCCAATTTTGTACTTGTCCCAAGTTGGGACAGAACAAATTATTAATTTATTGAGGTTATTCATTTATCGAGTATTAAATTATAAAGGTTTTACTGTATAGAAAAACCTATAAGAAAAATTAACTATAGATTTTTTTTTTTAAATAGTCATCATAATTATATATGGTAATAATAATAAAAATAATTTTAAAAAAAGAAGAGAAATGCCACATAAACATGCTTACTTTTACTTCACCATTATGCCTCATGCTAGATGAAAGAACTCGTGCATCAACAATCTTCTTTGTATCCCTTTGCAACCTTCTCTGGAAATCTTTAAACATGGTTGATCCTCCAGACAACACTATATTCTGAAATAAATGCCAAAAAACGTTAACTTATTTATTTCTAAATAACTTTGTGATTATAGTTTTCGTACTTGAACTTTATTTTAATTGTACAATTTGTACCTTATATAAAGCCCGTCTTGTGTCAATTGGTGCAGACTGAATACATTTGTCTATTACATCAGGTAAAGGGGTTGTAAAGTCCCTACTGTATATTTCAGGATTAAAAAAAATCTGCATGACAAAATTTAGCAATTTATTATGTGTTAACAATCGATATACAATTAAAACATTCAATAAGGAGTAAACTAAAAATATACAATAATAAGGCAGTGAAAATAAGGGTTTCTTACACCAGAATGTAACTAGAGTTCATCCTTTTCTCATTATTGTATGCAAAAAAACTATCTTTTCCATTTTCATATTGTATGTAACATCCGATTTTTTTTACCATTGTATGCAAGTAACTTTCTATATCAGGTATAATGGGAATGTAAGATAAATTTATATGAAAGGAAAAATGTTTTTTTTCCCATTGTGTGTAACATGTTTTCGTCATTGCATGTATAAGAGATCGTTTATTTTTATATTATATGATAGATACTTTAAATTTTTCATGGATGAAAACCATCTAAATTCTACAGCTAGTAAAATGGTAACGTTACAGTGTGACACCAACATGTCATAAAACTAGATTCATGTCACAGTTTTATCTGCAATAAAAGGTTACTTGCATATAATGTGAAAAAACTCAAGAGATGTTACATCAATGGAAAAAAAAATATTATTTTCTTGCACACAATGAAAAAAAGGTGAAAGTAAGTTACATTTTGGTATAATTAACATGTGAAAATAACAAAATAAAGGAGAACGAACCTCGGGACCAAGAAACCTTTCATAGCCAACATCACATGAATACGGAGCCCCAGTTTTTGGTTTGATACCTCGCCATTGTTTGATGTATTTGGATGGTTCCTTATCATGCTTATTATACTCCTATATAATTTCAAATTTTGGTTTTAAGTTTATGAAAGAAAACTTAAAGCAAGATAACAAAAGGAATTAAACTGGTATTGACTAAAAATGGGTAAACGGGTCAAGTGTGTCACTTTTATTAAACAAATCATAACTACCTTAACAATGTCGGAGCTTGTGTAGCAATAAGTCTCCTTAATCTTTCGAGCTACTTCAAACGAATCTTCAGGAGGGATGTGCTCGCCTCTTTCCTGGCATATTCATGAGAAAGATTAACTAAAAAATATTAAATTGCAAAAAAATAAAAAGAAAACAAAAGTTAAAGTCAACATACACGCATGAGTTGTTGAACGAAGAGGGTAACATCTCTTCCGGATATTGGTATTGACTTAATGCTACTACCAATAACATAACCTTCTGCAACGGGTACAACATGAGTGGACCCGTCTCCAACATCTACTACAACACCTGTCATCTCACACTATGCAAAAGTATAGGTTAACATAAAATAATAAAATAATAATAGGGAAATACCATGACATTTATATATTCAATAAAAATCTTGCTTTTGAAAAAGGGAGGTGATTTGTGCATCACCAAAAACAATATGTACACCCACCCTAAAACCTTTTAGTTTCACAAACATGCCCTCACATCATAAATATATATATATATATATATATAGAGGGATGTTCCATTAAGAACCAACATTTGTCAAGAACTAAAAGAACCATTTATAGCCACATATTTTAAACATAAGGTGGTTAATTAACCACCAGACCCACTTATCTTCTCTCTCCTAATAAATCCTTAATGCACCATGTACAAGTATTTTATGCGGTTCTTACAGTTCTCAACATAATATTGGTTCTTAATAGAACGTAACCCTATATATATATATATATATATATATATACAGTGACCACAAAATTGTAGTTATAAAGAATTACAAACTTGCTACAAATGAAGAAAAATATTAAAAGCAAAAGCAATGTAAAAGAATAGAGCTTTATTTGGCTTAATTCGTAAAATGAAGAAAAGCTCAAACATATATTCCATCCGTCTAAAAAAAATGAATTTAAGATATGTACAATCAACGCATAACTCAATTTAGTAACTAACATGTCAACTTTACCCTGAGTGCATTAAAGATGCCAATTGAACCTGGTAAACTTGTACGTAGTACTCAGTATATCCCACCTAAAGGTAGGGTCTGAGGAGGGTAAGATGAAGGCAAACCTTACCTCTACCCTGTAGGAATAGAGAGGTTGCTCCGAAAGAGACCCTCGGCTCATGATGCTAATTAACCGTCATCCCAACGCTTTTTACGTTATTTTCACAAAAATAAGTAAAATAACGTTAAAACTAGGGCAATTTTACTTTTGCCACTCGAGAGTCCACACATATATACATTATATGCGCGCACCTGGTAAACTTGTACGATTGAGACTAAATCCTTATTTTCTAAAAATTATGACCAAATCCAAAATATGGACTTACCACCGGTACCATTCACGTAGTTTAATCTTACATATCATTGCCACATGGCATATACATATACACTAAAATGTCAAGTCAATAATGTATAAAAACTCAACCAAAAAGTTTTGTATTAAATGGCTTGCTTGTTATGTATGTAAGAAATTTAAGGTTTTTTCAACTTGGCTTCTACTAAAAGTGTCACAAAAATTTCCATCTTAATGCCTTTAATTTTGAACATTTCCTTCCTACATAACCAAATTTCATTGTCTAGC
Organism: Stevia rebaudiana; assembly: GCA_009936405.2. Taxonomy (NCBI): domain Eukaryota; kingdom Viridiplantae; phylum Streptophyta; class Magnoliopsida; order Asterales; family Asteraceae; genus Stevia; species Stevia rebaudiana. Next base: position 10,104,001 of record WOUH02000015.1, read on the forward strand.
ATTTACATTTATTATAACTTATAAGACAAACCTTGAACTATCAAATCATTAATCATTTAAAATCCCAAACGCATATTTCCCAATTCTTGAATTTACATAAGTTACAACCAGTTACCAGCCACACTCAACTTTTACATTCCTGAGATTATATACATCTATTTAAGCTTAATCGCATGTTTTTTGTTCTCTCTGTCACATTTGTCGAACGATAATCCTTGAATCTTGAGTTTAGACTTAGTAATTAACATCGACATTATAAAATCAAAACAAACACTTCCATAATAAAAATAATATCAACAAACCTTAGATGTTGTGTAGCCAGCAGCCAAAGCAAGTACCGGTTGCACCGCGATATAAAGTCCAGGAACATTAAATGTCTCAAACATAATCTCACCAGTATACTCTCTACTTTCTGGTGGAGTTAGTGGACTTTCGGTCAACAAAAAGTAATGATCCTCTGGATCACACCGCAGATAATTAAATATACACTGCTGCCAAAACCGTTCCATTGCATCCCAATTTTCCACTTGCCCGTGTTTAATCGGGTAACTTAAATTGTAAGTACTACTTGTTCTTGATTTTGATAAAGCTTCTTCACCAATAAAGAAATCAAGATCAGCCATTACACCAGCACTGTGTTGCGCGAGCCAACTGCTACTTCCTTTGCTAGTGCTACGCGTTGGTTGAGTTATGAATGATTCGTTAACCGCAACGACAGTTGGAGCGATGAAACAGGGCTCCACATTACCCGCAAAACCCATTTTAGTATACCTGCAGTACCACCGTATATGGATATATTATACTAACTGAATTTAGTCGTATAAACAAGCAGTTGATTTGAAAACAAAAAACAAAAAAAGTTGGTGAACAACCAATGTAATATCTTCTTTGAGAAATTTTATCAAACAGGTGGTGTGCAAATATTGCATAGCTGCCGTATATATTCAGGTAAATAAATGTCATTTGTATCAAACAGTTGGTGGTCAATAACTCAATTGGGATAAAAATTACTGAATCGTGAATTTGTAAAACAAGGGGTATGAAATGTAAATTAGTTACGTGTGCCAGATGATTACCCGGTACCATTGTCGATTACTACAGCAGGACGAGATGTGGAAGGATCCATAATGAGAGATTGAGCAAAGAACAAAAGCGACGATTTTATTGAAGTGAAACTGGATCTGCAGTTGAGATCCGATGTGGGGTTTTAGGGAGGAGGTGATCATGTTCGTTGAGGGAAATCGATTAAAATCGAAGACGTCGAATACAAGCAAAAGCGGCAATCCAACAAACAGTATCGATAATGATTGATTTCGTTAATGGGTGTATCTCCATCCATTTGATTTCATCGGAAAATGATAAACTTGTTCAATCTAATTCAGTGATTCACCGTCATTCCGATGCAAATCCACTAACCCGATATATTTTTCCCCAATTTAACACGTTTCTTGACGATTTGGTGATCAAATCATGCCCGTTAATCCCTCTTTCGTTCTTCTCTCGATCTCTCGTCGTCTCGATGTGATCGTTCGGAGATCGGCGGTGTGATTTTGAGGTTGACGTGGTTTGGATCGTAGAAGTGTTAGACACGCTCTTCCACTAACATCACCCAACTGCCCCTTCGCTGATGACGTTGTTCCGGTCGGACTAGGTTAACCCGGAAGTGTTATGGGCCAATCTCGATGCCTCCGTAGGCCGTACAATAAATTAAGGAAAGAGTTAATTACGCAAATAATTAATGTGGTTCAGTGAATTTCTTAGCTTTGTATATTAAATTTTTACTATAGTGCTCTTTTGCTCTTCTTCAAGTTAACTATTTCATCTCTTAGTTTAAAAAATTTTCCTGAATTTTTTATTGTCTTTATCAGCTTCAACAAACTAACAACGTTAAATAAATATGTTAAATGTAATGATATTTTAGACTTTTTATCAATAATGATTATTTTAGAGTAAATTACGGTTCTAATCCATATGGTTTGTCCAAAATCTCAGTTTGAGTCAAATAGATTCCAAATTATGGTTAGAATCTAATACTTTTTAGTTTTGTTCATTAAATTTTTACTATCCTGCTCGTTTGCCCTTTGCTCTTCTTCAAGTTAACTCTTCTATCTTTCTTAGTTTAAAAAATTGTCTCCATCAGCTTCAACACACTAACACCATTAAATTAGTCTGTTAAATGTAATTGTATTTTAGACTTTTTATTGATAATGACTGATAATATATTTTAGTGTAAATTATGGTTTTCCTCCATGTGGTTTACCCAAAATCTTAGTTTGAATCCAATACATTTCAAATTACGGTTTGAATCCAATACTTTTTTAGTTTTGTTGCGATTATAATTCAAACCATTAACACTGTTTATTTTTTTCAATTTAGTTGTCTTGAAAAGCAAAATTCCCCTAAACTCAAATTAATAAACCAATAATACCTTTATTTTATTCTCCTTCCTACTTTATTATTTTTCATCTCTCTCTTCTCTCACTCAAGCTCTCTCTCTCTCTATATATATATATATGTGTGTGTTTTTTCTTTCTCTCAGCCGACATACACACACCACCATACCACCACCTCCACCACCACTTCCAGTCCTTAACCTACACACACACCACCATACCACCACCTCCACCACCACTTCTGGTCCTTAACCACCACGCCATTGCACCAAGATGAAGAAAACCTAGACCAAAGGGAGGGGTCCTGAAACCATTTTCGATCTCCATCATTGTTACCACAGCTCTGCCAGTGATGGTGGCTTAGGGTTTCTTCAACTTTCTTTCTCTTGTCTTCATCTTAATCTTCATCTAAAGTTTGATTTGAGATATGAAGTTACAAATAAAAGAGAGATAGTGTATCTTTATCTAGCACCGATTCCGCCAACCACCACCGTAACATCCGTGAATTTCCAATGTAATCATTTTATATTATCAACTTAATGAGAAGTTCATTTGAGTAAAAACGTGTGTACAGTGGTGGAACTATACCTTTTGAACTGGAGGGTCGTAATAGAACATTAAAGAAATCGAGAAAGAAAAAGGAAGGAAAAGTCCGGTTTAATAATGAATTCAAGCCGTTGAAAAAAAAAAGAACAATTCACGCAAATCCAAAGAGTTATCACGAGAATACAATTTATTTTTATCTTTTTTATTAGTTGATTTAACAAAGTCACACGTCTGTAGAATATAACTATATAGTCATTAATGGGTTTGTTCAAAATAACATGAAAGTTTAAAGTTTCTATTGAATTTTTATCAACTTACATATTCGAAATATAATTTACTATTACTCGAGTTATGTAATAAATTAAATAAAGTAAATGAAGATAGGAGTATCGGACTATCAGTTATCAAAAATAAAACAAAAGTGAACTTATTCAGTTATAAAATCACTAAACTAATAAATAACATAAATTTCATCTAAAATAAACAAGGTATAATTAAACAAAACAAAAATATAAAAATATAAGTTACTCTGAATAGAGGTGAATGATCAAGGAGGTTTAAAGAAGCATGCTTTTTACCTATGATGTCAGTTGATTAGACGTGACACTAGAAGTCTAGAATCATTTAATATTATTATACCCATTATGATTTATTATTTATTTTATTTCATTTTCTTCTACGTCTTCTCTCTTATTGAAACTGAACGCTTTCTTAGATCCCTGTCACTGATCAGAACTTTGATAATGTCTATTATCCTTTCTATTCTCTCTTAACTCTAACGACATAAGAGCTAATCTAGAGGGTCAAAGCACCAAACAAATTCTTTGTTCGTTAACTGACTGACGGAGGCTTTGCCGGAATCTGGCCGGCCGTAGGGTCAATGGACCCCTCGAATCCTCCCCTGGTTCCGCCGATGCATGTGTATATTACTTAATTACTTACTAGACATACGCTACAATGATACATGACAAGTTGTGGGACATGATATATAGGTAAAACCTATACAAAACAAATAAAAGAAAATGTTCATAGTTCAACTGAGTAGGATTTTATATAAAATAAAGTCATTTCTAGGCTTCCTTCTTTTAAAACTACATTGCGTCCCATATTGCTGCATGGAACATTTATCAAGCCCTTCCATTCATTTAAAAATACAATTTGTGTCCCACATTGATCTAGAGACAAATTCTTAAGCCCTCTCTTCCCTGTAAATAGAACTCATTGGGTGATAAGTTTCTCTTGCTCATTCCCACTCCAAAAATATCTTGGAATTTCAAGCTCAAGAACATCTTCTCCCTATTATTGAAGTTTTTAAGCTTGAGGTACTTAATTTGCTTTCTTCATGTATTTCCAGTTATTGTTCTAAGTTTAATCCATTTAATGTATTCAAATCGATTACTTGTTCATTTAATTTTGTTAAGCAAGATTTTATTTTACATTCTCTTTCAAAACACATTTGGTTTTCTAGATCCATATTCATCTAAATATATATGGGTCTGAAAACGAACTCAACGGATGGTCCCAAAGACCAAAGATGAATTTTTGTGTGTTAGCTTTCTGTTACAACTTGAATCACTTCATTTGGAGTTTGTTTGCTACGTCAAACCCACCAAAAAAACCCTAAGGGTTAAGCTGTCATTTTAACAACAAATATGAGTGTACTTGCAAATGGCATAACTCCGTACACACTTAACCAAATCTATTCAAACATATTTCATTTTAAACCTTTATGAGTTAGCTTTCGTTTCCAACTTGAATCACTTAATTTGGAGTCCATTTGATAAGTCAAATCCATCAAACAAACCCGAAAGGTTAAGCTGTCTTTTTTACAGCAAGTATGGATGTACTTACTAGTGGCATAACTCTGTTTATACTTAACCAAATTTGTCCATTCTTGATTTATTTTAGGCTATTACGTCCTATCTTGCTTTTAAAACTATAATCACAGGATTTGGATGTCGTTTGCTATGTCTAACCTATTTCCTAAGCCCAAAGAGCAATTCTGTTCATTTGACAGAAATTATAGGTTGGCTTTCATATGACACCATTTATTATGTCTTTATCCAAATTGCTTGATTCTTGACTTTCTATAAAGCTCAAGATGTTAGCTACAATCCCCAATTGGCCTTATATTATTTGGAATAGTCTATATTATAATATGTATATTTTCCCCACAGCTGTCAAAATTGTCACTGTTTTGACAGTAGTGTGTTCTTTAATGTTTCTAGCATAAACTACATGTCCAAAAATTATAAAAGAAATATTTTTATGAATATAACATACAAGAGTATCTCCTGTCCAAATCTCGTGATTTGAGGCTCATGTTTGGTCCTTCAAATAAATTGATAAACACACGACAAAAGTTTGTCCAAAACTGTTTGAAAACTAGTTAATACCTAAAATACTCTTTTGATATATAACTCTCAGAATGCACATGGATTGAACTTAGGACATTTAAATTAATTATAAAACATTAGTTTAAGTTAAACAAATACTTATACATGAACACTTGACACATAGGTTGACTATTGTACGTGTCATGCTTGTTGGTATCGTTGGATTTCATTGCATTACTCACATAATCACCTATTTGCAAGGTGAGTTTACAACTCCCCTTTTACTCAAACATTGCTTTCAAACTCGAGGCTGGAACATTTACTGTATATATTATACTTAAGCATTGTTCATTTGTATCATGTTGTCTTGCACTACTTTCTAAACTTGTACATAAACTATATGAGTGTTGATTATTAATTGTAACATGCCACAAAATGTGGTGATAGATCTGTTGACCTAACCAAGCCACCTTATACCATTGGGTGACCACACTTTGTTCATATTCATTTTTGTAGTGTTTGATCTACATGTATTCAGGTCTAAAGGTGTAGGTCCGTGATCCGTAGGAATCTCTCTAAGATCAATATCGCGTATACGTGCTGAATACGTAAACGGATAATCGCGTACACATCAAACACATATGAGATAAGAAAAAGATAAAGATGAAGAGAATAATATGCATGACATAATCCAAAGTGTTTTCATTTCACTGATTCAATGTTAGAGTTACAAACGATCAGAAATGGAAAACGTATATTTCAAAATAAAAGAAAAACTATTTATAATATTCAGTTTCGAAATAGTTCGAAACTGATTAGTTTCAAAATTGTCAATTAATCTAATTTTTAGTTTTTTATAATATTAATAGAATAACCCCAAGGGAATGACCATTTATATATTTAGCTCAAGTCTAATTTCACATAATCCAAACTTCTAATATGTACACATATCACGATTCACGTATACTAATCACCTAAATCCAATCTGTATATCCTAATTTCATATTTCATCTCTCGAGCACTCGACCTAACCACAGTTGCGAAATCAGGGCTCCAACCTCCTCGAGACCTAGACTCTTGTTATTATTGTTGATGTTCGGCTGTTCACGACCTCAACTGCATCGAGTCCAAGACCTCCTCAACTACTGAACTAAAAAATTAATTATTAAAACGAGCCAAAACGAATCAAGTTTGAGCTCAGATATTAAACACGGTTTACAAACCAAGACGAGTCAACTTGTTTTATAATCCAAGCCGTGTCAAATCTGATGGGAAAACCAGGTCACAAACGATAAACAAAAAATGTAGAATTATCTTTGTTTGACAACCTTTTCCCGACCCAAATTGAACCTGTGATGATACAAACAAATAGGGAATCTAATGCAACAAAGTAACACCGAATTTTAGCGTGAAAAACCTCTCAACGTGAGAGTAAAAACCAGGGACTACTGGAGCCGCTTAAAATCCAATATCACCAAAGTTAGAGCAATACAAAGTCTTCTTTAGGTATACTAGAGTCATACAAGAATCATCATACACTTGGAATACATAACATCAAGCATTTGTAAACATTGTCATATGAAGATACTCAACTTTTACTTGATCTTTAGATTTCAAGGAGTAAACCTAAACCTTCCTTGAATGATCATCGATGAATGTGAGAAAGTACAAACAACCCCCAAGTGATCTAGTCTTCATGGGACCACATACATCAGAATGCACCAAATCAAGTATACTATCATTCCTATAAGGAGGATGACTCTTAAAGGTAACTCTGTTTTGCTTACCAGCCAGACAATGAGAACACTTCTTCAAATGAACATCACGCACACCGGACAAGGCATTTTTCTTCAAAAGTAAAGACATCCCTTTTTCACTCATGTGACCAAGTCTCTTATGCCATAACTCAGTAATATCGGAATTCATCAACGAGTTAACTGAATCTCTAGAGATCTTCGGATGTGTCATATACAACTTTGAAGTTCTTTCCCCTCTTGCCACGATCAGAGAACCACGAGTGAGTTTCCACTTACCATCACCAAGGTTATTATGGTAACCATCTTCATCAAGTGTACCGGCAGAGATCAAATTAAGCCTAATATCTGGAACATGTTTTACATTGTGTAAAACCAGATCCATCCCAGTATCAAACTTCAAACAAACATCTCCAACACCAACAATATTAGATAGCCCACTGTTACCCATCTTAACCGACCCAAATTCACCGGGTGTATAAGATGAAAAGAAATCCCTTTGTGATGTCACATGACAAGTAGCACCACTGTCAACAACCCAACTCGAATCATCACGTGCAATGTTCACCGTATCATAATCACAACATATAAAGAACTCTTCGGTAGCGGTATTAACCTGTGAAGTATCATCACCACCATCATCTTTCTTATGGTTGTTCTTTTGATTGTTGTAATTAGATTTCTTGTTCTCCCTTTTCAATTGTCTGCAATATCGGACCGTGTGTCCTTTTCTACCACAATGATAGCATTCAAAATCATCATTTTTTCCACCTCTTGATTTACTACGATGTTTTCCTTTGTTACTCGGACCTTTACTTTGACTTCTCCCCCTGCTTTCTGTGACTAAAACATCGGAGTGTGAAGAGGAACCTTGTGACTTTCTTCTCATCTCTTCATTTAGAACACTACCCTTAGCCAATTCCATAGTAAT
>WOUH02000015.1:10115381-10128481 GCA_009936405.2 Stevia rebaudiana
TCCCCACTAATATGGTTCAAAACATTATCATCAACCCACTGTCTAATATACCCGCAAACCTTTCTATGCAAAATATTGCATTCTTCATCTGTTTTGTTTCCGGGTTTATCAGTAGCAAAGACAGGCATAAAATAATCTTCACATAAAGAAGGTCTTCCATCTTGCCTTTCCAAACATGATAATTAGAACCATTCAAATTTAAAATTCTATTTGTATTTGTATCCATCTTTCAAATGAGTCTAAAACCAAATTCAAGAACCAATGGCTCTGATACCACTCTGATGGGAAAAACGCAACCGGGTCACAAACGGTAAACAACAAATGCGGAATTATCTTCGTTTGACCAACCTTTTCCCGACCTAAGTTGAACATGTGATGATACAAACAAATAGGGAATCTAATGCAACAAAGTAACACCAAATTTTAGCGTGGAAAACCTCTCAACGTGAGAGTAAAAACCACGAGACTACTAGAGCCGCTTAAAATCCATTATCACCAAAATTAGAGCAATACAAAGTCTTCTCTAGGTATACTAGAGGCATACAACAATCATCATACACTTGGATACATAACAGCAAGCATATGGAACTAATCAAAGACAAAAGGAAAGGAATCACCCAAAAATGACAGCAGCGAGTAGGGGTTCCAAAACCCGACTTCCGGACGTGACAAAGACAATTCAACCGTTGGATAAGGTCGCTCCAATGTAGTGAAGACGCTGTCCAAAACGGAGGACAATCCAACCGTTGAAACTCCGAGAAATGAACAAACACTGTAGCTAGGTCAAGAAGTGATGAAAATGAGTTTTGCTGTTCTTTCTCTCTTTCCTTTGTCTGCACTCACTTTGCACTCTCTCTCTCTCTTCATTGCTGCCCTTTTCTTTTCTTTTAAACCTACATTATTATTTGAATGAGCCATGTACTATTCTCATGAGCTAAATAACCCAATAAAATCTTGGCTAAACTCGACTACCTTATGAACAAACTCTAATCTTAGAATGATCTGGATGTTGTTTGTGCCTATAATGTAAAAAAATTAAATAGAAATAAAATAAAAAAACACTTAGTCCTTGAACTCGAAGTATCCAAAGGATAAAGCCTCATGCGTAAGTTAGCTGAATGCTCGATTATCACACCTCTAACCGAATTTCAATTTTCAAATCACGAATACATACCATTCAATGCGCCTCTAACCTACGCCTCCTTCTTTCATCTGACACACAACACTTTCTCACACACCAAAAACACGCACTAGTTTCACTTGCAGAATCAGCAGTGAAATTAATGGCAATCGATCGCTTCTCTCCACTCATACATCTTTATCATCGTTGTCTGCAAGCTTAATTGAGCTGTACCTACACCTTCTCTCTGATCTACATTGTACTCTACAAATCCTACTATATGTCATACCATAATTGCACAATCTCCGGTTGTTTCATCGCCGTTGTTAATCCACTGATCTCCGATCTGCTGCTGTCATTGCGGTTCTTGTTCAGAATTGGTATCGTTCAGAGATCGTTGCTACTGGTGATTTGAGGTAAGCATTTCGATCGATTTGCTTGATTGTGTTAAAATTAAGTTGAGGAAAAGATGAATCGGTTATTTTGTATTGCTTCGGTTGTTTCATCGCCGTAGTTGATGTATTGATCTCCGATCCGGTGCTGTCGTGTGTTTCGTCACTGCGGTTTTTAATCCGAACCGGTATCGTTTAGAGATCGTTGCTTTTGGTGACCTGAAGTTAGCATTTTGTTTGATTCGATCAACTGTGTTGAAATTAGGTCGGGGAAAAGATGAATCCGCTGTGTTGTATCGCTCCGGTGTCGATTGAGAAGGATCGGACTGGTTCGCCGTTGTCTGGTGTTGAGAAACGTGAGTTGGAGTATCAGTTAGGGTTTGAGAGCTCAGCGAGGAGCGTGAAACCGGCGAGTTTTTCGGTGCAAGTTTCATCTGTCGGCACTGAATCAGACAACGTGATTCATGAAATCGTGGATTGCGACATTGATGTGCGGGAAAAGGATCTATCGATTTCAAAACCAGTGGTTTTTGGTGGAAATGGCGGTGGTGTTGTGGCCGGGATTTTGTATAAATGGGTGAACTACGGTAAAGGATGGAGATCGAGATGGTTTACATTGGAGGATGGGGTGTTGTCTTACTACAAAACTCATGGACCGGATAAGATCGTGTTTGGTCCAGGAAGGGAGAAAGGGTTTAAGGTCATTGGAGATGAATCCATCAGGTACATGAGAAAATGCAACAATGGTGGTGGTCATAATCGATTTGGATCAAAACAATGGAAACCATATGGGGAGATACATTTAAAGGTTTGCCCAAAAATTTCTCTTAATGTTTATGCAATTGGTAAAATATGTTGATTATGCATTTCTATGGATTAATACAAATAAAATTCTTTGATCTATAATGTAGCAAGATCTAATCCATGCTCTAACCATTCTAGTTTCTAAAATGCATAGAAGGAAAATAAAATCACTTCCCAATTTCCATTATAGAAATTACAACTGTTAGGTTGCAATGAATGTACAAGTGCCACTGTTAACTTTTTTGTGCAATCGTTGTTGATAACCAATAATCATACTTAACTTCAAGGGGTGGTCCAGTGGGTATGTACTTGAGTCCCTTGCGGTCTCCGCTTGCTGCGCTTACATGATCCTATTGGCTATCAGGTTATTGGGCCATTGGTGGGCCCCTTGAGTTTTTTGGTAACAAGATCTCACGGTTACAAACAAAACATGTAAGCATACCCGTTTTTTTATGTAATTGCTACCACTAATTCATAGACAAGAGGACATTTGATAGGTGGCATTGTATGAATTTTTTTGTTTGGATTTTATTGAAGATCTGAAGATTCTCTAATAGACATGTCATGTAGTTGATGGACCTGACCTCTAATAGATAAGGTGTAACGGTTTTGTCTTCATATTCTTTGTTGTTTTGCTTTGCTGAATTTAAGATGTTTGTTAAATTTTTTTCCAAAAAGGGATTATAATCAGACCGTAATACAGCCCATTTTCTGATTTCTGGCAATACTTGAAGTTGAATTATTGGTAATTTAGTATTAGATAACCTGCATTATAGAAAATCGATGAATACTCATAGCTCTATCCTATATTAGCCCTTCTAGAAACTCAATAAAAATAAAATTATAGCCATTTTCTGTAATCTGATTCTTAGATCCACAAGATCTGAATTAACATCTCAGAACTAGCCTGAATTCCTCAAATCATTTGTGGTGGATGCTGTTTTCCTTGTAATGAAATCAACATTTTAGGTGGTTCTAACTCTAAGTTGTTGATGTGGCACTAGTTAATGCTATATCAGCCGCCACATTAGATGCAAAATATGCAAAAAAATGCTTATGTGAAGAAATTTTTTTTTTTTATTAACCATTCATAAATAATAATTATCAAAATATGATATGCTCTTTGAACAATTATATATAATTTTTTTTATTATATATAAATCAGATGACACTTTGCATACATATGCACTAAAATGAAAGATAAGATGCCATGTTCACATTATTTTAAAGATCAGCAAAAAATGAGCTGCTGTTGTTCCTGTTTCAGCAAGTAATGCGTTACTTCAATTGGTACTAAAGTCAATATTAAATTGTAAGCTGGCTTTCGTTTTGCACCTAATTTAAAGTTAGTTGCTAAAATCAGGAAAAAGTGCAAAGTTTGTTTTTATAATATGCAATTTGCCATTTTTATCATTCTGTTTTCTAAGAAAACTATGTACAGGTGTCATCTGTAAGAGCAAGTAAGTCAGACGACAAAAGACTATCTATATTTTCTGGAACAAAAACTCTTCATTTAAGGTGCATATCTAGAGAAGATAGAGCTGCGTGGATTGAGTCTCTTTTAGCAGCAAAGGATAAATTTCCAAGATTATCTTCAGGAGATCTTGTTACTTCAGAAGAATTGGTTGTTTCAACCGAGAAATTACGATCCCGTTTATCACAAGAAGGAATGACAGAGGAAGTAATAAAAGATTGTGAATTGATTATGTTGAGTGAACTCACTACCCTGCAAAACCAAATGAAGGCTCTTCAACTTAAACATATAGTTCTCCTTGACACATTAAGACAGTTGGAGGTACAAACTAGTTTAAATATTATTATTATTATTATTATTATTATTATTATTATTATTTATCAAGAAGTTATACTTTTGTGAAATATTTATGAATTTATATTTATTAAATGATAAGCTGAGATCCTGAGATGCAAATAAAGTTTCTCTAAGTAAAATATACCAATAAAAAGATAATTTATATTTGTTCTAAACATGTCATGTCTAGTTATTATTTGAACAAGAAAATGGAGAAAAAAATAAAAATAAAATAGATATATCAAACAATAAGACTTGAGTAACTTTTTCCATTAAGGCCCTAAATCAAACATGATAAAGTAATGGATCTATGTATTCCGTCGCCCATATTATTAATTTGTTCATTATATTTGGTCCAACCAAATCACAAGCTGGTTTAGTTTCTTTCAAATCACATATGATTCATGAAAGATGAATGTCAAAATCTTCAATTTATTGTTTGAAACCTTGAATTTGCAGACTGAAAAAATTGAACTTGAGACAACTGTGGTTGATGAAACAAAAGAGAGGGATTCTTCTTGTGGGCAAGATAGAAGATTCAGTGGTAAGTTAAATAGTTTATGAGTTTATATTCTCATTAACTAGTAACTAAAATGGAAGCGGGTCAAATGGGTAATAGAAAAGAAATGAAAGAAGAATGCTAATTGTATGTTATAAATTCATCAATATTTTTCTTTTTCCTGCAACAGATTTCTATTCCATCTTATCAGAAGGCAGTGGAACCGATTCAGATGCCGACAACGAAAGTCGATACGGAGTAGACATTGAATCAGATGAGGAAAACGGGACTTTTTTTGACACAAACGAATTCATGTCGGCTGATGTTTTAAGATGCGCATCTTACCGAAGCAGAGAAAATTATAGTTTATCAAATGAAAAGGACTCCTTATCGGGTCGTGCTGGAACCGAAATAAATTTAATTCAGTATCCTGAAGTTACAAGAAGGGACAGTTTACCTGAACCAAAGGAAAAAGAAAAACCAGTTGGACTATGGTCCATAATCAAAGATAATATTGGAAAGGATTTATCTGGTGTTTGTCTACCTGTTTATTTTAATGAACCGCTTTCTTCGTTGCAAAAATGCTTTGAGGATTTGGAGTATTCTTGTTTGGTTGATCGTGCATTGGAATGGGGAAAGCAGGTCAGGTACTCAACCTATGCTTATTATCATAATCTGCTAAATTTTTTTAAATGCTATTAAAATTGAGAAAATAGACTTTTAAAATGCAATTGTCAATATCCTCGAAACGTTTAGAATTTTTGATACTTTATTTTGATATACTATTATTATTTTTTTCAAAATCCTAAAGAAGTTATTTTTCATCGTAATATTATTATTATTATTTTGAGTTTCTAAGCATTATATGTGTTGATAAATAAATGATGTATTTTAAAAGTCAAAGTTGTTGTATTGTATTGATGCAGGGGAATGATTTGATGAGAATATTAAGCATTGCAGCTTTTGCTGTTTCTGGTTATGCATCAACAGAAGGTCGACAATGCAAACCCTTCAATCCTCTTCTCGGGGAGACCTATGAAGCAGATTATCCAGACAAGGGCCTACGTTTCTTTTCTGAAAAGGTATAAATTTCATCAAAATCACTATACAATATACACAATAATTTTTAGAAACAAGGATGTTGTATTCAAATAATTTCATTAAGGACACTGGTATATCCTACCCTGGTTTCTTTTATCCTAAATCTGGACAAAAAAAGCCCTCAAGATTCTCAAAAGACAAAAATACCCTTGTATCGGTTATGAAATTTTGTTTCTACAGTATCTTGTGTTTCCAAAACTTTCTACCGGAATTTATCTGATTTTGGCTAGATTTTGTATAAATTAAAAAAAAGACATACTTGGGTGGCCTTTAAAGTAGTTTCTAATTTATTTATATATGGTGGCCTTAAGTTATTAAATAAAAAGTTACATATAAATGGGCATCAGATCACTTACTTTCCCTTTAAAAAGATCTTATATAAAGGGCAACTGTCAAATAAAAAAAATATAAAACTAAGTGTTTGGATTCATTTTTCTTCACGAATGTATAACTAAAGTTTAGTATTCATGCAAAAAAGACCGTTCTCTTAAGTTCTAAGAAGTCCAGTGATTTAATCATTGCAAGAAAGAAGTTTTCTTTAAAATTTTGATCATGCAAAAAAGTCTGTATGTAATAATTTTTAAAATAAATTGGGGACTTTGTATTAAGTTTTTAGTAATGATTTTAACATTTTATAGGTGAGTCATCATCCTATGATTGTTGCGTGTCACTGTGAGGGCAGAGGCTGGAAATTTTGGGCAGATTCCAATCTTAAGGGAAAATTTTGGGGGCGATCAATACAACTGGATCCTGTGGGTGTTCTTAAATTGCAGTTTGAAGATGGTGAAACATTTCAATGGAGTAAAGTAACTACCTCTATATACAATATTATTCTTGGTAAAATTTACTGTGATCATTATGGTACCATGAGAATCACTGGTAGCGGTAAATATTCTTGCAAACTCAAGTTCAAGGAGCAATCAATTATAGACAGAAATCCACATCAGGTAATTTTTATTAACTTTTTACTATAAGTCGGGTGGACCATATAATTACTTATTCTTGCAACTTATAAATGCATACTACTTAACAAATACAAATTTTGAGGGACACATGGCATATTTTTGGTCCTCCCCAACTTCTCTCTCTAATCATATTATTAATACCTCTTTTATTTTAACACACTTTAAAAAACAAATAATTATAAAATATGAACTTGTTAAATAATACAAATTTTTTAAAAATGTAACTCGTATAATGCACTGAGTACCAGCCTAGATTATTCTAAAAAAAATGACATTTTTCAAAATCAGTTCTTTTTAAAAAAGCAGGAGTTTTAAAAAAATAATATTATTCATTTACTACTAAAGTAGTAACTTATACGCAATTTTAAATTATATCTTGTCTCAAAAAATACTTTTATAATACTTCAAATTTTCATTACTAATTATTTAATATATACACAAGATATTAGCCTAGTATTTAATTCAGATAAAAAACAAACCAAATTTGAAATACAAATCCAAATTGCCACCTCTAACATGTAATAGATTTGAAAATCTTTCGTTGCAAAATCTTATTTATATTCAGGTTCACGGGTTTGTGCACGACAACACAACACGCGAAAAAGTAGCAATGTTGATAGGAAAATGGGATGAAGCGATGTACTACGTATTAGGAGATCCAACAACAAAACCAAAAGGATATGATCCTATGACTGAAGCTGTTTTATTATGGGAAAGAGATAAATCTGCTACTAAAACAAGATATAATCTCACTCCATTTGCAATCTCTTTGAATGAAATTACACCCGGTTTAAAGGAGAAACTGCCACCAACCGACTCTAGGCTTCGACCAGACCAACGACACTTGGAAAACGGTGAATATGAGCTGGCAAACAAAGAGAAACTTAGACTTGAGCAGCTACAAAGACAGGTATGTTGTTAGTTTTTTAAACTTACGCGTGCGTAATACTTGGTCAAACCATTAAACCGGTTTCACCCAAACAAGCTTGGCTACTGGCAAAATTTTCAAGCTCAAGTCCAACTTCTCAATTATTAATTAATCATTATAAATAATTCATAATTTTAAATTTATGTACCATAATTGTATATCTATAACAACATTTTTATGTTTGATACAATTATTTTTTCTATTGAACTAAAATTTTCATATTTATATAAATATAATCAGCTCATTTAGTGAAGCTACCGAGCTTTCAATTTAATAATACTTCCGATTATATATATATTTTTTTCAATTTAGTGAAGTTCAGGTTGGTTAATCGAACGACTTTTAATTTTGACTCGAGCTTGAGAATCATATAATGCTTCCGATTATCTTTTGTAAAAGTGCAACGTGTATTTTGTGAGTTGTTTAACATATTATTGATTATAGAGCGAATGTGATATCTATATATGGTTGTTGAACTCGAAAACAAAGTGGCATATTTGTAATAAAGATTGAGAATGGCGGTTGTGTAAACAGGCAAGAAAACTGCAAGAAAGAGGATGGAAACCCCGGTGGTTTGAAAAAGATGAAGATGGATGTTTTCGTTACGTGGGTGGGTACTGGGAAACAAGAGAAAAGCAAGATTGGAAAGGGATTCCAGATATATTTGGGCATGATGTAGAAGAAGAACAAGAGTGATGATGTTTTCAGGTATTCAAACAAACAGACTGTTTAACTGTTTGAGTGAGGAGGGTATCAAGTATATAATTTCTTAAAATACCCCATAAATAAAAGGTGATCATGTTTAGCTCTCATGTGTTTTCTTGATGATTTTGGTTCACCGTGGATTTGATTAATGAATATGATTCTCGTCTGTTGGTGTTTGTTTATGTTTCTTTAATACATCGAAAATAAATGTAATTTCACATCAACCAATTTATTAAATGTATAACTAGGCATGTAAAGAAACAAATGAATAGGAACGATGGCGAATAAACTAACATGCACAGTTAAAGTGGTAGGTTTTCTTGTATATTTTGGTTAAGAAAATTGAAGGTTTTTGTGTTTGTTTATGTTCCGCTTGTTAATATTCTAAACGAATGCAAACATACATAAACAAATAGGAGCAAACATAAAGGACAACATTTAGAAGGAAAGAAAATCTAGATATTATCAAATTGGTTCTAAATTAGTATTACTGATAATGAGCTGAATAAATATTTAAATGAACATATATAAGCCTTAATAAACATACGTTAATGTATGAATATAAATGAATTTTAAAAACTACCAAAACATCTGTTTATACTTGTTTATTTATAAATTGAAAATTGTTGTTCATGTTCATTTGTTTATTAAATAAACAAACTTGGTGTTAACGGTGCTGTGTTTAATTCAAAGTCATATGTACAAATAGTTAGTTTTATAAAGATAATAATTTGTTTATCCAGTTATAAGAGACCTTGGGTTTAATAAGCTATTGATAACAGTTTTTTCTTCTTTTTAACAGCGTTTGAAACCACCCCAATATCCGAACGAATCTTTCTGAGACGGAATGCCAACATTTCATACTGATTTTGATGCTTGAGGCCCGACTCACCTAGGAACACCATCAAGGAGGAAACTCACCCTGTAAGAAACCCCCTTACACAACCTGAAAATATGTCTCAGGTGAAATTGAACCCAAGATCTCACCATTTTAATAAAGTACTTAGGTAACTCACCCCTAACCACTTGACCAAAAGATTATTAGTATGGCCGTTCTTAACTGTGGTGTTGGTTTAGTTTACAATTATTATATCAATGTCTCTAGTTATGGTGTTAATTTAAAAAAAAAAAAAAAATCATGTTTGTAGCACTTATATTATCAGTATCCAGGAATTGGTTGTGATTGTTAAAATCTACAATGAAATGGTATAAAATAGTGAAAAGAAGATATTTGTACCCTCCAAAAGTTGATTCGGACAAGATAAATCCGTAATAAGATAAAATCATGTTTAGAGGATTTATCATGTACGCTTATAAGATATTTATCATCATCTTTTGAGCATTTCTTTAACATATTTTTATCTTTTTGTTGTGATGTCTAAACAACTAACAAGTACTTTACGAGTTGCATATAATCTTATCAACTTTTCGCATTATTAATAAAACAAAGTAGTAAATGTTTGATAAGAGCTTGAGTCCTGTCATCATAAGATTATGAACCTTGTTTTTCTGTTTTCAACCCCTTGAAGGCCATATACAAGCTATATTTTACTTGATCTTGTTGGTTAACACGTTCTCACACTTACAAAACTAGTTATTAGTAAAGACAAACTTAATCAACAACAATCATCGTATCTTCTTCATATAGAATTATGTCCTGATTAAAAAACAAAAATTGAGGGAAGATTATAAATGCATTGCATATAACATGTTTATCAAGCAATTAAGCAATTGGATCTCTTTCTTTGTTTTCTTGTATCAACTGTTCCCTAACTCGCCTGATCTCTGCTTCCTTTTCCAATCTTTCTTTCTGCAGTATACACAAACAATCCAGACCAATATAACTAGTATGCCCTTATTGTTTTTTACAAATATAAAAAATTACTTTGTTTTGTAACACATCATTTTCATTGAATAAGATTATGGTTAGAAACAACTATATCATATTATCATGTCTACAGTTCTACACAATGACATGCTACCAAAAACTAATCACGCGGCATTTGGGATTGCTTAATAAAACAGTGTATTCATTTGTATTATAAGCACTTTGAAATGAGCTACTTCAAACTCTTTATTCAGCACAACTTTGTTTACTCACATTAATCATATTAGAAATTTAGAACAACTCCCTGTTGTATCAACCACACAATAAGCAGATACTGTAAAATGTTTCAATAACAAATCCCAGTTCTCAAACACCCTCTAAAAATGTATGCATGCAAATCAAAATGCAATTTGAAGTATAAAACAGAAAAAAGTAGATTCAAGATGAGTTACTCTTAGCCTGACCACTATCTATATATTCAAACAAAGATCTTGCAAAGCTATAGTCGATGTATCTGAAGTAACAATCCATAATTCCAAATTCAAAAATGAAGCTCCAGATTCAATTGGTGACGTCGATGTTTAGCAATCGGATAAGCTATTCATATAACCGGAAATGTATGAATTATTAGCAAACTATAATAACTGAGCCCCAATTTTGAAAATCATGCTAACCAGACTCAAGCAATACAGACATATAGCTAGATACGATCATAGAATGATAAATTAAGAAGATTGGGAGATTTTGAGACCTTTTCGTCCTGGTGAAGAGCGATCCATACATGAACTTTATCCATTGATTGCCAAAACACAAAAGCTCCAAGCGACATTCCAAAAAAGGTCGTCATATTAACCATCTTCGATTCACACTTGTTGATGATTCTTCTTCTAATTCAATTAGATGGAGCTCTGCAAATTGTATATGTGAATTGATTTTTAGCCCTGCCGATATGTAAAAAGACACGGGACTAATTAAAGAAAAAACCTTATTATTCTATGAAATTGAAAAGAGATTATCAAAAATTTTATAACCGTCTCAAACGAATTTCGATTGAACCCATTTTAGTGGCGTTGGAATCGTCTTATCAAACTCTATAATCTTAACTTTTAAGGTTTAGCTTTAGGTTTTTTTGGAGGTGGGAGATGGGTGGGTTAGGTTTTTTGGAGGCTGGGGTGGTGTGGGGTGGGGTGGGGGTTAGGTTTTTTTGAGTTGAGGTGGGGGGGTAGAGAAATTTTTTTTTTAACCATGCATCATCAGATTTTCTTTTTAAATAGCAAAAATTCAGTCACCCGACCCTCGTTTTCACCAATATGGTCTGCTTTTTCTTCGTCAGGAGCTCACGAATTTGTTTTTTGTTGCTATTTGAAAACTTTCCAGTAGGTCATCCATCTTGGTATTACTCTCACCTGAGCACGCTTAACTGTGGAGTTTTTAAGGCTCAACCGCCAACTAAGCCCAAAAGACGTTGGTGATTTAAAATGCAAGACATTACTTATGAATTAGGAATCTCTCCTGTCTATGGCCGATGTGTGAGGTTGCCATAAGTGTTGCAATCACCCCTTCCAACGTATCAATGATGTGGGAGGTTGCAATGATGAGTGTCACAATCACCCCCCCTAGAGACTCATCGTTCTTGATGAGGTATTGTCTTACATCCCGAATGGTACAGGAGTGGCTCTCATACCAGCTCTGTAACACCCTGATCCTTGTATTTACCAATATTGTTCGCTTTGTCACCGTTGGGAGCTCACATATTTGTTTTTCGTTGCTCGGTGAAAACTTTCTAGTATGTCACTCATCCTGGTATTACTACCACCTGAGCACGCTTAACTGTGAAGTTTTTAAGGCTCACGGCCAACTAAACCCAAAACGCGTTGGTGATTTAAGAGGCAAGGCATTACTTATGAACCATGAATCTCTCATGTCCACGGCCGATATGGAAGGTTATCATAGGTGTTGCAATCACCCCCTCCCAACGTATCCATGATGTGGGAGATTGCAATGATGGCTGTCACATATATATACATTATATGCGTGCATCGCAGATAAGACGTTTTATAACGTATATATGTGTAGACCCTCGAGGGTTAAAAGTACAATTGTACAAATTTTAACGTTTTTTTACTTATTTTTGTGAAATTAACGTTAAAAGCGTTGGGTTGACGGTTAATCAGACATCATGAATCGATGATCTCATTGAAAGTAGTCTCTCGATTTTAATACGGTATAGATGTAAGATTTGTCTTCATTTTACTCTCCAGACCCTAGTTTTAGATATGATATACTGAGTACGATAATGACAATAATGATAATCCATTAAGTCGTTAGTTCTTTATTTAAAGTTTATTTCGGTTTAGTTTTTAGAGCATCGATAACACACATTTTAATGGGAGATTGTTCAGCTTGGTCTATCGTAGGGTCATAAAATAACATAAAAATCAATAAACTAACTAATTATTTAATCATAAGCACATCAAGAAATTAAGATAAATCAAAACCTCACTTTCTAATAAATATTTAGTATGACACAAATACCGTCATCAGACGACATCCGTGTCTTAAATAATTGCAGAATCCAATGTTGTCGTTTTAGTAGCATTTTCTTAAATTAAGGCTCTTGCTATTTGGACACCCCAAACCCTATCCCCACACCCATGCCAACCCTATACGCCACGTATAGGGCTATACGTGGCGTATAGGTTACTTTTCAGCGACAACCTCGTACCTCGTACAGCAGTCGATGTCAGTATCTATACGCCACGTATAGCACTATACGTGCCGTATAGGTGTAATTTATTTTATTTTATTTTATTTTTTTTACCATTATTTTGTGCGCGTATAGGTGTAAATCGAAAGCTGAAACGATGGTGTTATCTTCCTTTTCGTTCTCGAGTTTACAGTGATTCTCCAAGAACTCCACCAACAATGCCCTACTGTTACAATATATC
>WOUH02000015.1:10128581-10144073 GCA_009936405.2 Stevia rebaudiana
CCTAAATTCGGATATGAATATAATGGAATTGTAATATTGATAAAGATATTGAGTTACGATTAGGTGATGGCGGGTTTCTCACATGGTCAAAGGCCGGAAAGTGGCCAGTCAATTGCCGGAAAATGGCAGTTGTTACATCACCACTAGGATCATTGCCCAGAGGCTGGCCACCCAAAGATGTGCCTAGTGGGATTTGAACCCGGGTCTCCTATGGAGAACCCTTGAATTCTAACCACTAGGCCATCTTGTGATGGTTACATTCACCTATATAAGTTAGCAAAATCTAGGCTCCAAAAAACCTGAATCAAGCACTTGTGATCTTAGACGAAAGTTGAACGGGCCTAGTTTTTATATTAGTTGAAAAACAAAAAGAATAAAAAGCAGGGGGTGAGAATAGAACCTGCGCTGCTTTAAAGGTATCAAAGAGAGGCACAAGGCTTGAAATGCGCGCCACTAAGCTGGAGGATTTTAATGATAAGATTCACTCTTCTAAATAGATATGGTTTCACTCAGGTTTTTAACTCTACAAAAAAAATTATTTCTACTAAATTTTTGAAAAGCGATGGGTTCCGGTGAACCCGTAACTCAAAGCCTAGATCCGCCCCTGGTTATATGACTTTATCTGTTTGGATCTCACTACCAGAAAAACATATTATTGCTACCAAATTTTGCTACACAATAAAATGCATAGCAAAATCGCTACACGTTTGCGACAATTTTCAGTCGGAAAAAACTAGATTTTGTGTCAGACTTGCATCTAATTAGCGACAAAATGTAAAAACCCTAGTTTTTGTCACAAATGCATATTAAATTTGCGACAGTTTCGACGAAAAGGTTGTCAAATTAAAATAATTGTACTATGTGTCACAAATCTGTGTGACATATTATTTTGTTATTAGATTCTATATTTACTCTAATAACAAAACCAATAATCATAATAAAATGTATAATTTTTTTTTCACGTGTTACAAAATATATCATAATTTTATTATCATTATTATTAATATAATCCTATTTAAATTTATTTACAATAGAATAACAATATTCATAAAAAAGCTAATAAAATTATAATAAATTTATAGTTTTAAACAACATAAAATACTTAATCAGTAATAGTAACAAAAGTTTAGTTAAAACTAAGCAAATAATAAATTTGAAAGAGTTTTTGACATAATTGCATCACAAAGTTAACAAGTTGACAACGCATGTAAATTAATTAATGTTTGATTTTAAGTTTTTGTGGAGATTGATTTTTGTACACAACGAGCTAGAGAAACATATGTAAGTTATCCTACAAGCTAAACCATAAAAGCCAAACTCTAAAAGTTAACATGAAAGTATTCGGCGAGACAGTTCTAACGCTGCTGAAATGATTTTAATCAGAGTTATTTTGAGTCGGTTATGAAAAATATTAAAATACTTCATACCTTTCTTATAATAACGAGCCATCCTATTTGATTCTTATTAATGATGTATTCAACTTATTTCAAAACATAAAATAATATCTCTTTATTAAACTCAAATCAGATTTCCCTTCTTGTGTTATCTTCATAGATCCTATTCCTATTATATATCATATCACCTTTCAGCAAGTCAAATTTAGCTATATTGGAACATTTGATCCACCTTCATTTGATTGTTTTTAGTGGAAATCTATTATGCTATATAAACAAGTAAAATACCAACTTATCCACTAAATTACGACGCTATAATATCCACTAAATTACGACACAAGTAAAATACCAGCTTATGATGTGAACGTGTTATATGCATTGTAGTACTAAATCGTAAATGTATTAAGAAATTAAAAGGCTATGATTCTAGACCGTGAAAGGATCATGTTTCTTGAAAATGATCAAGCTCATTTTAAAGAACATTATACTCATGAATTTATGTTACACATTCTGTGAATCGAACGTTATTTTCGTAAATAGTTAAATTCTAAACTTGGTTTAGAAATAAAAGATTCTTTTCACAACATCATATTAAGATTGGGTATTTTTTTTGACAAACACAATAACACACGTATATATACTCTCAAAATATAGTCCATATATACACGATCCTAACAGAATTTGAATCCTTTACATATACTGATATAAAATATAGTCCAGAAACCTTAACCACTAAGGTATCCGACCCATTGAAGACGTTAAATGGTTGTTGGAAAAAATTAGGGGCGTTTGGTTGAGAGTGTTTTTTGAATGGAATTAGAATCCTGATTGGAATTTAAATACCAACGAATCTCTTCCAAATGCTATGGTTTGTTTGGTTCGTAGTTTTGCTGATAGGATATTAATGTTTGAATGATAAAAGGACCAAAATGCCCATCTCTTTTCTTCTTTCCCAACCGTCACGTGTTCTTCATCTACCCCCAACAATTTTTCCCAACCCTAACCTGCAATTATCTCCTAATTCATATCCCCGACAATTTATCCCCGAAATCAACCCAATAGGTCTCATCGTGTACCTCCATCACAACAATTTCGCCCGAAATCAACCTTAATGTGTTTGATTAATCTAAAAACGAATACCAAAATAAACTCAAAAAACGAAGATTGCTGCTTTGATTCACTCTTTATAATGCTAAAACCGAAAATTCCATGCTGATTTACAAAAAAACGAAGATTAGTGTTACGATTTTAGGTAACTCTTCCATGGTTTTTAAGGTTCCAAAGTGACGGTAAGGAATTGCTGAATGACGATGATGAACAGATAGGTAGATTTTTATTTTGGTCCAATGGTTTTGAAGGTTCCATGGATTTGAAGGTTCAAAAAACGATAAGATTTCAATTTTTATTTTGGTTTAATGGTTTTGAAGGTTCCATCGTTTTGAATGACGATTATGAACAGATGAATTGATTTAAATAAAAAGTTTGTTTAAAACTTCAGATGGGTATACTAGAACAGACGTTCATTGTGTTTTTCATAATATTTGTGTTTTGATTTTTGAAGGGTAATTGGGTAAAGTAAACACATTCCCTTGGTTTATTTTGAATTCCATATGGGGTTGGAGGGATTTCAAGATTCATATGAATGATGGATTTCAAAGGAATTTTTCCTTTGAATGTGCCAACCAAACAAGAATTTCAATGGAATTGCATTCCAATTCCAATTACTTTCCATCAAAATCCATGAACCAAACAGCCCCTTACTTGTCCTTACAGTCTTACGTAACAGCAATATTTTCAACTCCTCCAATTTTAATGTTTAAGTTCCCGGAAGTGGTCCGGACCCCCTCTTTTTTATTTTTTGCCTAGAAAATTTAAGAAAACTAATGTTTATTAATTCGTTGCGTATCATCAGTATTTACGGTCCCCCCAATTTAAATGTTAAAATTCCGAAAAGGGGTCCGGCCACCCTAACGTTTCTCTTTGAAATGTTTATTTTTGGCCTCTTAGCTTTAAAAATATTATGTTTTTGGTTCCATACGTATCATAATCATTTTTCGGTCTTCTATTTTAAATATTTAAGTTCCGCCACCAATGATGGCCTCTTGTTGAGTAGGTTCTCAAAGAGGGACAGTAGTCCTGGCTTTGATAATAGATTTGGACTAGATTTACATATTCGCCTTTGGTTGTGATCGGGTCAAGATTGTGGTTTAGTACGCGAAAGATCTCATCTTTTGGGCTTCACTATAAGCGCGGCTGTCTGTGAGAAGCCGATTTGGAATTTTCACCCACTCAAATCTTCAAATTCTGATTTATTTGTTTTTTATATTGAAATTAAGTACGTTAGTCAAAAATCAAATTCAAAATCATGTATCAAATATAGTACAATATAAAAAAATACCTACAAATAAAAAAAATAGATCTCTCTTGTGTGTAATTGTAATTTATTTCTAACTTTTGAAATTTGTAACATTAAAATGTTAAAATACACAAGTGGGTTATTTGAAGATGAAACAAATCATAATAAAACACATGATAATATAATATTGTTTGGTTAAATTATAACACTTTTAGAATTTAGATGTTAAGTTTGGGCTTTTCGGGTAAAGTGAAATATCTTTTAAGAAAGATGATCCAAGTCAAATGCGGATCCAACAAAGTTGTATCCTGAATAGCGACATAATAATATGGTTTTTAAATAATAAACTAACAATATTAAAACTTTAGACATCGTAATGAATTAAATTTAAAAAGGCAATTTAGTGAAACAAAACATGATATATTTTTAGAATGTTACGAGGTAAACTTTAAAAATCTTTTTATTGATATAACATCACTAACTCATTATATAGGTCACCTACATAATTAACTTACACTAAAAACACACATGGATGCCGATCATACATATGAATGAGCATTAGTGGTCAAATATGGATTGCTTTCATCAAAGCATGCTTTTCTTCGAATTCTCTCGTTAAAAAAAAGCGAGTCTAAAACTTGTTGATGCATGCCTTAACCCCTAATTTCCTTCCTGTGACGAGGAGAACGATGTTTGATTCACCTAATGTGTTGCAATCCGTCGCCTTAAGTCCTAGACCCCTTACCTAATAATGGCATTAACATTGCGTATAGATTGATGTTGGTTTGGCTAAAATCAGGACCTGACGTTTGCTAATTATTGTGTTTGGTTTGAATAAGGGATGATATGACCAGAGGTTAGAGATGTTCAAATCAGGTAAGTTTTGGTTCGAATTAAGTTTCAATGGTGAGTTGTCGATAGAAAAATAAAAAAGGGTAAGTCTTAATACCAACTCAACCGCTACTTTATAATTAGTCAATTAAAATAAAGTATTTAATTTACATTGTACTTTAGTTGAAATTTCACACCACTCAACACAATCGGCTTATCAACATTACATCATATCTTTACATGCTGTTGAAAGTTATCAAAGTAGGTAAAGAGAAAACATATGACGGTTATAAAACCACATGCATAATACAAGTATAGATTATAAAACCACATGCATAATATAGTTCCCTACATATAATCTGGCAAACTTAGTAAATAAATAGCAAACAGAATATCTATTTGTTTAACTGCCTTTATGCATAATAAAGATCAATATTACTAACGGTAGTTAGAAAGTAATATAAATTTAGGTATATCTAAATAAACAATCTTTAAAGAGTTCAGTTAAATAAATATATATCTTATAAAAGCCTTATACTAAAATAAGAAAAACTGTATAAGATGGTCTGAATGACATCAACGATATTTGATCAAATCCACTTGTGTGTGTGTATATTATAATTAAACACAAAACAAAAGGTCAAGTATCCACCATAGTTCACAGATACAAGTAGTTAAAAATCCCAAAAGGGCAAAAATGTCAAGGTTTAGTAACATCTGCTGACTTGGACAGCCCTGCCTGTTGACCATCTGACGTGTCAGGTAGACCCGGTAGTTGACCATCTGTTGACTTGGCAGGTTCAGCCGGTACACATGGGCGCCAAATGGTTTCAGTTCCAACATCCATCAAAGCAATCCCTTTTGAAGTCAATTCACTCCTGATTTGATCACCTTTATCAAAATCTTTGTTCTTTCGAGCTAATGTTCGGTCTTCGATTCGTTGCAGTATATCTTCTTCGGTTAATTCAGCTCTTTTTAGTGCTTTTTCTTTTAGTTGCTTTAAAACCTATACAGTACAATAAACACCAACCCACCAAATTTATACATATGCATACATATATTCGAAACTTTTTAATTTAAAAAAAAATTTTATATTCTACATTCAATTTTATGAGTTTTGGTGAAAAAAAATAAAAAAGCTCCAACTAGTTTTAAAAAAAAACACACACACACACATTTTGTAGAAATCATGCAAATTTACAAACAAAAAAAACAAGTAAGAGATGCAAAACAGCATGTTACAAATGTAAAGTATCAATTGCATATGTAAAACAGTTAGTAACACATGTGTTACATATCTCAATATATTCTCAAAACCGAGAATTTTTGTTACCTTTTGCATATTTTTCAAAAAAAAAATATATATTCAGTGCTTTTTTTACTTATTATTAATTTTTTACAAAAAGCGACGAAAATACCCCTAAAATCTACCATTTTTTATAAAATTTTACATAAGGTTTTTGAGGGTTTTTCCACCTCAAGTGGGTTTGCGTTTTACGCTTTCCCAAAAGATGTATTGACACCAATGTTCTAAAAATCTCCACGCGCTAGTGAAGCGGTTGGGTACCGACTAGCAATTAATCGGGATTAATCAAATTGGAATTTTATATATAATACTTCAAAATAAGCGTAACTTTTTTATATACTTCAAAAAGTTTGACCAATTGCGGCCGATTTTCACCAATTTTGATCGAATCGGTAGCTCTCCAATTGCTGATTAACCGCCTTATGTATCATAGTCAAAGCAAATGATTTATACGGTTCTAAAATTAGAATTTGATCAGTAATTGGCATTTAACAACTCTCTATATGCGCGTATGCATACATATAAGGGAAATTAATATAATAATATTTAATATTGCTAACCTCGGCATAAGTTATGACAGAAAGCAGTCCTAACACATCCAAAACTTCTCTCACTTCTTTCTCTAACTGAATAAGAGACTCGATGAGTGATAACTTCTGTGGTTTTTGAAGCTTCTTCTGCAAATCAATAAAAATAATAATTTCTTAGAAAACAAAACAGGTCAAAACAAAAAAGTCACTCAAAAGTGTTCTTTTAAATAATGTGATTATTGAAATTCTGACCTTAAGCATGCTCAAGATTTTGTTCATCAATCTTAAAGCTTCTTGAAGGGCAGCATTGAGAATAGTAGGTGTGTGCAAATCATCAGCCAACTTTTCTTCAAAGTGACTTCTTAAATTATTAACGCAATTTTGAGCATCGTTAGTGGCTGCATATTTCTTCCCACTAGTTTTAATTTCTTCTTGAAATTGTGAAATAGCATTCGCACAATCTTCCATTGTCTACCAACCATAAACATGTCAACAAATGAAATATCTAAATAATTATAATATTAAAACTTAATTACATAGATGGTCTGTGTGATACTGTGATTTAAGCAAAGTAACAGGTTTGAATACTATAAGAGTATAAGGTTTGAAAGTTTCAAGTTTGGGGTTTGTGCTTTCGTAACAAGTTTGGTATAAGGCTAACTTTCGTTAACTTTCTGTTAAAACAGAGTGAAATGACCAAAATACCCTTTTGGCATTTTCAATAGTCAAAATCAAAGAGTTAAAAGTCAAAGGAAATTTTGGTCATTTCACTCGTTACAAAATTGAAAGCACAAACCTCAAACTTGTTACTTTTAAAACTTGGTACCCAAACATGTTACTTACTATCTGCAAACCACAAAGACCATCTGTGTATTTTAATTGGAATTAATATAATAATTAAATGTACCTGATAAATGTAATAAACAGCCTCTGAAGAAACCTCAAGTTGAGCAATTGAGTAATTAACTGGTGATCGATAATGAGTGCCCAATAAAAAGTGTCTCATCGCCAGAGGGTGATATAGTTTTGTGACCTCACGAATGGTGAAAAAGTTTCCAACTGATTTTGACATTTTCTCATCATTTGCGGTTACAAAACCATTATGCATCCAGTAGTTAATATAGCTGTTAGGGCATGCGGCACAACTTTGGGCGATTTCATTTTCATGATGTGGAAATATTAAATCCATACCGCCACCATGAATATCAAATGTTTCTGTTAAATAAGTTACGCTCATTGCACTGCATTCGATGTGCCAGCCTGGCCTTCCTAGGCCCCACGGGCTGTCCCAACTTTTTTCACCTGGTTTTGCAGCCTGAAAAAAGAAATTATATATGTAAAACTCACACGAGTCAAATTACGAATGAGTTGAATCCCAAATGGGTCAACACTATTTAAGCCAGTGTTGTAAAAAGCAAGATTAATCACTGATAGGTCATCCACGGTTGCGATTTCACCTATTCAGATACTAAAATTGGTAGGCGGTAAAAATCGGTCAAAACTGGTCAAATTCAGTCAAAAATAGTAAAATGGTGGTCAGAATCAGTAAAAATCGGTGAACTTTGAGGTATAATACTCGTATCGAAGTGCGTATGTATATATATATATATATAGAGGAAGGATAAAACAAAAACCCTAAAAAGCTCATATGTAAAGTTTTTTTTATAAAAGGGTCGGTTTTATATGTAAACTTTCGTCACCCTTTTTCAAAAACAAAAACAAAAACAAAAACAAAAAAAAACACGGAGATGTCTTTTCTAATAAAAGATATGTAAAAAGTAACAAAAAATCCTGTTTTTTTAAATTACATCAGGTGTTACATACGAAACAGACTATTTTCCATATGTAAACAGGTACATCAACTTTATAAAAAAATTTAAAAAATCCACTTGGCGTTTTCTTGGGGTTTTGTTCCCAAAAGTAATTAAACTTAATGTAGAGTTATCTAAAAAATAAAAACAAAATGTTACATATGTAAATATGGGTTTTTCCAACTCAAGTGGGTTTTTGTTAGAACCACACCCTATATATATATGTTTGAAAAAGTACATACAAACTTTTTATTCCGATTAATTCCAACTATTTCCTAACCCCGATTAATCGCTAGTCAGAACCCCACCCCAAACTAGCACATAGCAATTTTTACAGCACTGATTTTTCATTTTACCAGTATATCATAATTAGCAATTTAAGTATTCATAAAATATTCAACAAATTATTATTTTGTGAGTGAACTCAACAGGCCCGACCCACATGTTTTGCAACCTTTATATTTCAAAAAAATAAGGTTTAAAAGAATGCACACCTTCCACAAGGCAAAATCAGCAGGATTTTTTTTTCTTGAATCAATAGTAACCCGTTCACCAGCTCTATTGTCTTCAAGTTTTCTTCCTGATAATCGTCCGTAATTTGGAAAGTTATCAACAGAAAAATAGACATCACCTTCAACAACATAAGCACAATTGTTGTCGATAATCTGCCAGAACATACAAAAAGAGGTTAAAATGTCATAATAATAATAAAATAAAATAAAAAATCAAAATGATACCTTTTGAATCATATCCTTTATTTGTTTCATATGATCTGAAACACGCGGTTGTACATTGGGTGGCAGACACTGCAGATCATCCATATCAGTTAGAAATTCCTGTGCAAACCGACTGCTTAAACTTAACGGGTCTTCCCCAATCTCATTGGCTCTTTTAATAATCTGCATGTGATAAATTTTATATCATATTAGAAGTGAAGCAAATTCACCTAAATTATATAACATGCTCATAGTGCTTTATACATCATTACTCTTTTGTTTTTGCTTGCTATTATCAAATGATCTATACCAAGAAACAAAATATTTATTTAATCACGTAAAAACAGAATTACAAAAGTGCAGCAACTTGCAAGAATTTATTTGTATTCATCTTTTTTAGGAAGTTGTCGATATCATTCAACTTTTCTAAATCCTAGAAACACTTGCCGTTATAAAATGGATATCTATCACCCAAATACTTCCTAAAAATTCAATCATGTATCATTATAATTTATATATCAGGAAAAACAAACAAGTGGTGAAAAAAATAAAACCATAATCAAAAATCATAAACAGAGTCAGAGAAAAAAAACCAAAGACTAAGAAGAACTCGCCATAATAATTCAGAGTACAAAAAGCAACTTAAGCTTTAAGGATCTTACCTTGTCATCGACGTCAGTGAAGTTCCGTACGTATTTAACTTCATACCCCAAATGTTTCAAGTACCTAAAAGACGCAGATCATAAATTTGTTTGATTAGAGTATACAAACAAAATTGCATGAATTATAGATATTTAAAATCAAACAATCTGACAAGCTTGGAACTGGGACCTGAGCAAAATCTACTCAGATGTTAAGAACCAAAGAAGCCTAATATTGAAATTTTTTCACTCAATTGCATAAATCCGATTACATCTTGCAATCAGATTGTTATACTAAACTTATAGTAAGATCACCTGTTTTAATCTAGTGTTTAATCCCAAAATACGAACTGTTGATCAAACTAAAAAAAAATGAATACAAAGATTTAAAATCAAACATTTTTGCCAGCTTGAAATCAGGATCAAAGCAAAATCAGTTCAAATGTTAAGCCAAAAAAGTTCAAACTTCAATAACAATGCAGTGTTTTTCATCCAATTCCATAAATCCTACTGCAACTTGCAATCAGATCGTTATTCTCAACTTATAGTGAGATTACCTAATCTAATCAACTGCTCAATCTAGATTACAATCACACAATTGCGTAGATCCGGCAACAACTTGCAGTCAGATCGATATAATTACGTACTCTAATCTAGTGTTTGGTCCCAAAACACAAACAGTTGATCAAATACGTAAAAATTACGCACATTGTTTTCACATGTATTGAACAAGATAGAGTATATATACCGGAAGAGAACATCAAACGCGACATAGGCACGAGCATGACCAATATGACTGAAGTCATAAGATGTAACGCCACAGACGTACATGGAGACTTTGCCGGGAACGATGGGCTTGAATTTCTCCTTTTGTTTAGTCATGGAGTTGTATATATGAAACTCAAACTCACGACTTTCCGCCATTGTTGTCTCTCTCGATCGATTAGGTATGCTTTGAGAAGAAAGAAGAAACCCTAGCGAATCTCCTTTTCTGTTTCGGCTGTTGAAGAAACCCCCAAACTAATGAAAACCTATTAACAGTCAGTATACGTCAAGTGTATATGCATAATTTAGGGGTGAGCATCCGTCGGTTGGGTCGGTAAACCCAAACCCAAACCCAAACTTCAGATTTTATGATTTTTAAACCCAAAATCAAACTTCGGGTTTTAGAAATTTTTAAACTCAAACCCGTTTGAGATTTTCGGGTTTGGGTTTTTCGGGTTTCGAGTTGGGTTTGGGTATATTTCGGGTTTTTAACTTAAGCAAAAAACATATATATATATAAAAGGAAATAACTCGTATATCGATTCAAATGATCCAAAAGAACCAAAACAATTTCAAAACAATCAAAACAAAGAAAATATATGTTTCTAGTGCATAACAAAAAAAAAAAGTCTTGAAACTAGTTTTGGCTGCAAGTTTGTGATGAGAACGAGTTGGTGAAGTCGTGAATCATGCGATGAAAGTCTGGAAATTAGAAAAACCCTAGAATGTTGACGGTCTCTAATCGAATGAAGTATACGACATTACGACGTTATAGAGTTTAGTCGTATAATTAGAGAGAAATTGAAATAATGAGATTAAAATAATAAAATATAAAAAATACATATATGGATTATTGAGTTGGGCTTAGTGTAAAACTCATATATAATATATATATATATAATTATAATATATTATATAAATATATTCGGGTTTTTCGGGTTTTATAAAACTTAAACCTAAACCTAACCCAAACCCGTCGGGTTTTAGAAAACTCAACCCAAACTCATCGGGTTGGGCTTGGGTTCGGGTATTTCAGGTTGGGCTTTTCGGGTTTTTCGGGTTCGGGTTGAGTTTTTCGGGTTCTTGCACACCCCTACTCATTACGATCAAGGTTCACACCTGAGCATGAGAGAGGTTTACAGATTTATCCGGTTGATGGATGGATGAGTGACGACTTCGCATGCCTTTGGATGTGTACCCGATTGCGATTAAACTAATTGTTCACCTTGAAGCCGTTTAAAAACAATTAATAATCACTAAAAGTTGATTTTATATATTAAAATGGCATAGCTCTTCTGATATAGTTTTTCCTTTGTAATAGTAAATATTATGATTTCTAGAGAGAATGTTATTGAGTAAGATATTTTGTAAAGTAATGAATCTTAAAAGGCAGTTATAATTTATATTGATAACGCCCTACCGAAATTCTTCGGTGTGTCATGCATTGATAAAACAATATATCTTATAAACTCATCATAATGCAACTTTCATGGTTGTATGGTGTAAGTACAAGGACCAGAAGCTCTACCATGAGGACTTATGTTTGGTTAAAGAACCTATATTCTTAAGTGCTTATCGGTCTTAGAATAAGCATCCGTATTTGATCACAACCCTCAAAATTGTTTGGTTAAAGAGCACATATTCTTAAATCCTTTTTTCAATATTTCTAGTTTGCACAAAAGAAAACACTCAAATTTTAACCAAATGCACGGACTAGAAATTTCGTGAGAGAAAGTGTAACAATCAATACAAGACTCCACGTATCTTATGTTAAGTTTGTAAATAGTTCTTTAATATCTTTTTAGACACTCTTTCATTCATCACTCAATTCACCTCTTGCCCCTTGCCAGGTAAAAATTCCAACTTTTAGAAAGTCTTTAAGTTTTTTTTTCGCTCCAACCATTTTGCTCCAAATTTTTCAAAATCAGTATTTTCCTCCTTGACGTTTCCAATCTGTCCCCATCTACTCCAGTCAGTTAACACCGTTAGTTTCTTTTTGTTAAATGGGTGATATTTAAGTCATTTTACTGATAAGGACTTGTTGTGTAAGACGCCTAATTTGTTAAGAGTCTAGATGTGTAAATTAGATAAGTTACATCTTTTACCCTCCTTCTCCACCTGCCATCATCATCATCACCTAAAATCCACCACCACCACCACCAACAATCCCCGACAACCACTGCCAGTAGCCACCTCGTTAGACAACCGCACCATCCACCTCGTTAAACCACCACACCATTCACCTTGTTAAACCAACGCCACAATCCACCTTTCTAGAAGACCACCACAAGCATCATCATCTTCGACCGCCACCTTGCCACCTGCAAATTGACGGTGTCGGGGGAGATGGTATGTCTGAGGCGATGGTGGTGAGAGTGGCGGTGCTTGGTCGGTGATGTTGCCGCCAGTGGTTGAGAGTGGAGATGTGGAAACGATGGTGGCTAAGAGTGAACCTGCATCTTGAATATGAAGTGAGTAAATTTACATTATTAGTCCTGGATTTACTAGTCCTTTATATATTACAGCTAATTACATTATTGACCCTTATCAATGAAAAGTCCAAAATGCCCTTCATTTAACAGGAAAAAAAAGTAACACTGTTAACGAATTGGAGTGGATGGGGACGGATTGGAAATGTCATGGGGGGAAATATTGATTCTGAAAAGTTTGGAGTAAAATGGTTATTTGAACCATACCACAGAGAGCAAAAATGGTTGAGTGATCTTGTGTTCAAAAACACACTATTAGAAATTTAAGCTTCACATATTTAATTGTACACCGCCGTTCAAAAAAAAAAACATATTTAATTGTAAATATAGACAAAGTAACGGGTCATTTGGGTACAATTTAGAATATATGTCGGTTAGGTAGTTAAGTAAAACCGATATATATTAAGTGTACATATGGTTGGATAACCGTACTTTTAGGGGTATAAATACCCAAGAAACCTTACTTGTATTGTAATCGATTATTTAGTATTTATCTAAATTCTTTGTTGTTATATTCGTATACCAAAATTTGTTCTGATACCGAATTCTACACACACATCATATTGATTTAATGTGAAGATAACAAGAGAAGAAGTGAATTAGTTTGTTCTCAATTGTTTTTTCATTAAGTAATTACTCCTGGATTTGTGAAAAATATAAACCGATGATCCCCACAGATAGAACTGAATAGAAGTTTTGGTTGGTTTGTCTATCATATTACTATATTAGATAGACGTTTGTAAATTATGATATGTACATCAGTTATAATAACTTAACGAGAAACAAATATTTGATTGAAGATCGTGGAGTACGAGTAAAACACACTAATTAACATTCACATGAACCACTCTACACTCATGTTTACATACAATGATGTCACTCTTACTATGAAACTTTTGATTTATTGTTGTGTAATATACTATAAGTACTATCATATGAATAATAAATAGTTTACGAGGAAAAAAATGATTTTACAAAGTAATTTATTCATCACACTTTAAGGGTTTAGAAAGTGTAATTGAACTATTCGACTTTGAACCAATTTCCGCCCAAGTTCGCTTATTGTATAAGTTTGGATAAGTTTATTTGGATAGTTTCGTAATATTCAAACACAATGAGCTTAAAAGCTTGTGTGAAAAAATTTGTATTTATTTGAACATAATCTATATATAGGGTAATGTTCATTTGAAAATCATTATTTTAAAGAAAATCATGAAAATCACTTTATAACCATTGATTAGATTTAAATAGGTATATGAAGAAACAAAAAAAAAAATAAGTGTAATACTTATTATATTTTCACAAATGAGTTACAATTAAATGAGATCCAAATCTCTGTTTACAATATCAAATCTAAGAAGAAATCTAATGCAATGCTGGAAATTGAATTCTCTCTAGAAATTGCTTATCCGGACCTTTGATGTCTAACGGTTTATTTATAGTTGGTTAAGCGTGGGGTCCATATGTGAGGAAAACATGCTCTTTATCAAGGGATCGGATGAATGAGGGTTTCTGGGGCCCTTAGATCATCAACATGTTACATGTGTCATTAGTTTGTTAGCCTCTCTTTCTTCTTTAATGTGGGTTAACCGTTGGGTCGGTAGTTGGGTTTCCCGGGTCGGTGAATGCGTTTTACTTACCATCCTCTTCAATATAGACACTTATGTATAACATAGTATAGTGAAATTTTCCGTGTATGTATGAATAATTTGGTGTGCATTCATACACATGATTTATCTTAATTTATCAAGCTTTTTGAGATTTGTGTGTTAAGTGTAGATACACGTATAGAAACCGAAAATCAGTTATGAAATGGTTTTAAATGAATGTTAATCATGTCATACTGTTACAAAAAAAATGTTATTTTATTAAAACACCCTTATAATAAACTAACTATTAATTAAAATAATTATTTGATTAGTTACAGTGGTTCATAGTTTTAATAGTTTTCTCCAATTTTAGTAGCTTTCATTTGATCCTCACATCTATATCTATATCTATATCTAGGATGAGAATCAAATGAAAACCACTATAAACCACGTTTTACACATAGGTAACTTGTATAATACATGTATGTATATCGTATTATTTGCATATATATGTATATACGTGATGATATTGGTTTTTCTTGGTTTTCACTAAACATTAAGTTTTCAAAAGAACCTCTCCTCTATATCTATATCTATATCTATATATAAAGGAAGGATAAAACAAAAACTCATTTAAATTGAAAAAAAACCCCTAGAAACTAATATGTAACATTATGATTATATATATATTTTTAAAAGTGTAAGTTTTATATACATTTTCGTCATTTTTTATTAAAAAAGCACACAGTGTACTTCTAAAAACCTATGTTAGTTTTATATACATTTTCGTCATTTTTTTATTAAAAAAGCACATAGTGTACTTTTAAAAAACTAACTATGTAACTATTTAATATTTCAGCAAATGCTACATATGTAACATAAATAATGAAGAAACATAAAACTAAATACTTATCTGATTTAGGTAGATGTTCCAACAAGAAGATGAACAGCCTCGTCTCGAGTCATCAATGGAAGATCTCTGATCTGGTGCTAACTGCGATCACATGAAGAACTACGTTAGAGGGCCCAAGGAGCCATAGGCTCCGTGGACACTCCGACGCTCA
>WOUH02000015.1:10144173-10158505 GCA_009936405.2 Stevia rebaudiana
TAAGAAGTATAAAAGAATTCAAATTGTTAATTTAGTTAATTTAAATAATTAAAGAACTCTTGAAAAATTAAGAGAATGCCATATGACATTTATGTTACTCTTTTATTAGAGGTAGATATGAAAATATGAAAGTATTATATATATAGACTAATAACTAAAAAGATTTATAAAACAATAAACTTATAAAAAAGGTAAGTGAATATGAGGCTGTTACACATTTAACTTGCATACAAAACCATTCAAAATTATGTCATTTTGATTAAATCAACACAAATGTTAACTTAATCTTCTTTCCTAAGTTCCTTTTTATCAACACATATATTTCAAATTAAAAAAACATATTATAAATCTTATAATCCAAATTCACTTTTTGAGTGAGAATGTGAAAATATAGAAATCCATTTTTGTATTAGTGATGAAGAAAAAGTAATGGAAAAATACGTGAAATGATAGAAAAGAACTTTGGAAAAAAGATTCAAGTTAACTTTTATGTTGATTTAATAAAAATGCCATAAATTTAAAGGTTGCCGCATGTAAGTTAGATATGTAATAGTCACATATTCATTTTCCACAAACATAAAATACCATAAGAGAATGTATAATAACAATAAGATATAAAAATTTGTGTTTATAAATTATAATATTACATAACAAAATTCAGGGTAAAAACTCTCAATTAGAGAACTTGAATTTAATTTAAAACAAAGGCAAAGCAGGAAATGACTATATTTGTTTTAACTATACTTGTTACTGATTATTAGTTAACTAGCTTAAAATCCATGTATCACTCGAGGTTACATAATCAACACTTAAAAGAACATAATCAACACTTAAAACATTTTCATTGAATCATTGCATATATATATAATAAATATGTGATAGAAACCCATATTAGTTGTAAAAGCCCACTAAACCCTACACTTGGCCAATAAAGGTCCATGTCACCTATTGCAATTATCTTCCCCTTTGAATCTCAAGGGCATTTTCGTCTCATCCTCAAACACTTTTTCTCTTTCTCACCTGACACATCTGCTTCATATCAAATTTTTCTCTCTCTTTCTTTCAAAAAATATCTGAATGTCTTTAACGAGCACCCATGGATGGACGAATATATGAGATTAAGGTAAGAAAGAGTGACCGATCTCTTTCAGTGGTGATGGTGGCTAGAGTTCCGGTGACCACAAAGAGTGACCGATCTCTTCTCTTTGGCGTTTCGATTACTAGCCTGGTTCCGATGAGATTAAGGTAAGAAACCGAAACCTCAAACTTTCATTTTACCTTGCAATGGTCGATTCCGGCACCCACGTCACAAGGACTGGTACGGCGAGGTTCCAAATGTGAGTGGTCGCGGCGGTAACTAAAAGGTTAAGGATTCCAGCCTTGGCTTCGTATTTCAGACTTGAATTCCGTGAAAACCGGCTGGGTGTCTGGTTTCACATAAGGTAAGATCTAAAAACCGGCTCTAGTTTTCAATCTATGGTTGGATGTTCTTATTTTTGCTAAATATGA
Organism: Stevia rebaudiana; assembly: GCA_009936405.2. NCBI lineage: Eukaryota > Viridiplantae > Streptophyta > Magnoliopsida > Asterales > Asteraceae > Stevia > Stevia rebaudiana. The sequence goes on from WOUH02000015.1 coordinate 10,145,683, forward strand.
AATAGATTGGTGGTATTGATGTCTGTTTGAGATGGTGATAGGCTGCTAGCCGTACTCCGGTTGCCGGTTTTATGCGGCGGTGGTGGTGACGGAAAATTGTGAAGATGCGTGACAGTCGGCTGAAATCGAAGAAGAAGATGCAGAGGTTATATTTATTTATTTTTTACCTTTTTTCTTTTAAAATTTTTGCTACTTACTCCGTCGTTTAAAATTTGAAAACAAGTTTCACATGATTTTGAATGTTTCCTTATTTACATATATTAAAATTAAGTTAATTTTTCTATATAACATATGTTAAAGGTTTTAGTTACATATGTATATTTCTTAGTAACATATGTTAATATTAGATATGTAACATTTACATGTCATAATCGGTAAAAATGGCAAACTTTTTAAATTAGGTATTAAAATTAAGTTAATTTTCTAATATAACATACGTTAAATGTTTTAGTTACATATGTTAAAGGTCTTAGTTACATACGTATATTTCTTAGTTACATGTGTTAATATTATATATGTAACATGTACATGTCATAATCTTTTTAATTTCATATATGTAAACTTAGGTTACATATGTGAATTTACTTATATGTAACATCATGTTATAGCTTGTTAATATGAGCATTTACATATGTATACTCATATAGTTCTAAGTGCATATTTAAATGTTTATACTTAACATATAATTTTACATATGTAAATTGATGAAACTGTTTTTTTTTCGGTGAGAGATTTGTTTTGTAAGGATGAAGATGATTATTAAGAAAAAAGAAGTTTAATCAAGTTTTATGTTTTTTGTTACCTTAAGATAGTCAGAGATTTAATGTAAATATATGTTACATATGTAAATTTTGTTAACGTAACATGTTTTTCAGTTGTTAAATATGTGTAAACTTGTGCATCTTTACATATGTAACATATGATAAATATCGTTTTTGTTCTTTTATTTGTAATATGATATTAACATATGTAATAGTATCTCTAGTTACATATCATTTTTGCTTTTTTTTGACACTGTTAAATCCAACTAAATTGAATATGCAGATACAAATATGTTCTTACATCGTCATGTAACATATGTTAAATCCAACTAATATTGACTGTGCAGATACAAATATTTTCTTACGTCGCCGTGTAACATATGTTAAATCCAACTAATATTAAATGTGCAGATACAAATATTTTTTCACGTCGTGTAACATATGTTAACATTTGTATATGAATGTCTGCATATTCATTTGCATTTAAATTATGATTTTTTAATTAAATAAAAAAATAAAAATGAAAAAGTATGAAAGAGAAAGGTTGAAGTGATGGGAAGTGGGTAAAGTAAGAGAGAGAGTGGTGTTGTTAAAATGACTATATTATCCTTTCAACATTTAATTAAATGAAAAAGAAAAGAAATCATAATATTTTAATCACTTTTAATCTCATCCACAAAAACTAAAAAGAAAACATTAAAACTTGTGATTGAGGATGAGTTTCTAGAGTTCTTACAAATCAATAGAGTTTTCATCTCATCCCCTCCCTATATATATATATATATATATATATATATTAAGTTACGATGTTGCGAATATTCAAAAAAATAAATGTTTGACACTTTTATGATTATAAATTATGCTTTAAAATGATTTTAGAATTATTCATTATAAACATTTTTTAATAATAATTCCTTATATTTAGTTCATAATTATACTAATAAAAGAAACGTCACATTTAAATTTAGAATAGAGTAAGTATGGTTTTACTCTCTAAGATTCGTAACACTTAAAAAGTTTTAGGCCACCTTTAACAGTTTTTGTTTATAACGTTTCAAATCTTAACGGTTTTTGCCATTAAACCTTTAACAGAAGACTTCAAGACTTGAAATGTTAGGGACGAAAAGTGATAAAACCTGAAACGTTAGGGACGAAAACTGTTAAACTTGAAACGTTAGGGACGAAAATTGCTAAAACTTGCAGCGTTAGAGACCGTTTCTATTAAACTTTTTCGCTAGGTTTTAAACCCAAAAACATTTAGGTAGTGTTTGGTATGCATGAATGGAGGCATGAATGGATTGAGTCACTACGTTGGAATGAAATAAAACATGTTTGGTTACAATTAGGAATGAAATGTACCATTACATAAGGAATGTGATTCCTTTAATGATTTTCATTCCTTGGGGAGAAGAGTTTTTTTTTCATTCCTTTCCTTAAGGAATGACCCCATCAATGATCCAACCATGACTCGACCCAGTATCCGACCCATGATCAAAACCATGACCTGACCTATTACCCAACCCATGACCCGACCCATTACCTGACTCATGACCCACCCCATGATCCAAACCATAACCCTAACCATGATCCAAACCATTACTCGACCCATGACTCAACCTATGACCCCACCAGTGACTCAAACCATAACCTAACTCATGACCCAAAACGTGACCCGACCCATGACTTGAAACATAACCCGACCCATTACCCAACCCATAATCCAAAGTCCAAACCATTACCCGACCAATGACTCGAACCATAACCCAACTCATGGCCCGACCCATGACCCGACCCATGACTTGAACCTAACCCGACCCATTACCCAACCCATAATCCAAATCATAACCCGAACATGACTCGAATCATAACCCGACGTATGACCCAACCCATGACACACAACCCACGACCCGAACCATGACCCGACCCACAACCTAATCACGAACCGACTCACGACCCAAACCACGACCCGATCCATTATCCGAACAATAACCAGAATCTTGACCAGACCTAAATTATATTTCATTTTTTCATCTTTTTTCTTTCCACCAAACAATATGAAGTAATGATTCATTTCATTACCACTTGTAACCAAACATGACAATGAAATGGTAATGATCCATTTCATTCCTTTGTCCATTCCATTACCTCGTCTATTCCATTACCTCATATCAAACAGACCCTTAGAGAAGCAAAACATTCCACCTCTAAACTTGACCAAATGGCTAAGGGTCATTGACGGCTCACCATACTAGGAAAATGAGCATAAACTCATTGTTGATATTTTCTCATTGTTGGATCAAAATAAATGAAGTTTTAATATCTATAAATCCATGGCTGTTTTGTAATTAAGTCTATAGTAATCAAGTTTGTTTTCAAGCGTTAAACGTGTCGTATGGGGTGTGTGGGTAGGTCTAAAGTTTGCCACCAACTGGTTCCTTAGGTACTAGGTCTATCCAACAAACCGCGTTTACGAGACTAAGTCCATCATACGATTTGACCAAACTACCCCTTCAGGAGACACTTTCAAATTTCAATCCTACAGATTTACCAAACTACCACTCACGTGTTCGGTTCATTTAACAAAATATTGTGCATGTAATTAGTCTCCTCATGTTTTCACAAAAGTGGATGCTATATTTTCATTATTTTGTAGAATGATATGAGAGGTTATGTTTTGTGCAATTTATGTGTATGATTGAAAGACAAGCAATAGTGTTTATGAAAATGAGTGTTCATGGTTTACGTTAAAATCATTTAATTCAGCTTAAACGGTTATGAGATAGTCTTATAGACATTTTTTTTTTTAATTCGTGGTTTCGGGATATTAGAGAGGTCACCTATGATTTGATTGTATTTTCTTATATACTTGTCTTAAATATACTATTACATATAGGTGACAAATAATACATAAATACTTTACGGCTTAAATGGTTTGATTTGTGTGTTGATTTTAAACATCGCTAGAAATATAACAGAACCAAAAATCAGTTATAATGTAACACGATTCTTGAAATTCTTTCTATTTGTACCAAATTTATTTTATTCTTCTTTACTTGTCAATCAATATGCTATAATAGTTCTAAGAGTACCAGGTTAACTAAAGTTTGCAAAAGTTAAGATCAAAACCCTAATCTATGAAGTGAAATTGTAGAAATGCTTTGGTTTCAAGGTTTCATTTTTAGCTCAAGAAATAGTTTGAATCACACTTTTACCGAAAAATATTTAAAACCAGACTATAAATACTCAATAATGGTTGTAAAAATTTATAAATAAATAAATAAACATAATTTTCAATAGGTAAACTATGTGATCCTTACAAAACCAACCTAAAAATCTAGATAATAACACATTTCATTTTATCACCACCAATCAAAAAAATAAGATAAAGAATAAGATATATACTTTCTTTTTTATTTCTTTAGCAAGAAATATACTTTCAATCTATATTTAAACCTATATCACTTTTTTATAACAAAACTTGTATGCACAACTAGTTGAAAATAAATTCATTCCAAGACATTACTTGAAAACTCAAACATTTACAAATAAATTCGTTCTAAGACAATCATACCGCTACTACGTGACACTTATTCACATCTTATATTAATAAACACGCGTTATAATGGTTTACTCAATGTAATAAAAAAAACAATAAATTTAAACTTTTTTTATACATACAATCAAATGTAAAAAATTGATCATAGGGCAAATTCGTAAATTCCAAATTTGTTATTATGCACTTCCATGTATATATACCCTACATTACATTCAAATTTATATTCATGGAGTAATTTGCTGGATTGAAAGAGGTAGAAGACAACACAGTCGCTCACCCAACTCATCCACAAACACAAACACCAACTTCATATTTCTTTCAGTTTTGGAAATTCAATCAACAGTTTATAAAAAAAAAATTCACTCTGCAAGATCAAAATCTCCCATAAATTTCGGTTGTTGTCGTGTTCATAATCGTGAAAAAATAAAGTGAAAACCAAGTTGGGGATCGCAATCTGATTGTTAATAGATTTGGGTGGTGAATTGGTGTTCTTTCTGTTATATGATCGTGAAATTAGGGTTTAAATGACTTTCGATTTAACGAAATTTGTTGAGAAAGCGTATTTGATGGCAGAAAGGGGATCTCATTATTGCTCTAAGAAATCTGATGATATATGTGGTAGTATTTGCGATGAGGTAATTTGATTGCTTGATTGAATTCGGTATCTGCTGATATAAATTCACGAATTTTCGATTTGATGATTGCATTGCGGTTTCTGGGTTTAATTTTGGCATTTTTTTTAATCAAATTCTCCTGTTTTCAATTAAATTTTGCCCAATTCGATATTGATTTTAGTCACTGAATCGTCTTCAAAATCTTTCATGATATGCGTCTAGTTTCCTAATTGTACAAATCGAACTTTTTAGCATTTGTCTCAATTTTGTTAGAGATACAAAAGGTTTTGTAACTAAATTCGAAATCAACGAATGTTCGTTTATGACCTGCAAATTTTAAGGATTTTTATCGGTTTCATGTTCATTTTCACATCATTTTTAAGGGGTTTTAGAATCGTAACTCTAGAATCATTGTTCATAGAGTTACTTTACGAAAAAAAAAATAAATAAATAAATAAAATAAAATAAAAAAAATAATAATCTTTTAATATGTTCATGTGCTTAACATCTTGGATGAAGAAAAGTATTAATGTTTATTGACGAAATGTTGCTCGTTTTGATTTGCAGGAATCGGGTCAATCTTCAACTATATCGCGGGTAAGATGCATTCTTCGCGGGTTGGATTTGAAAACCATAATCTTCATATTCGTGTTGCTACCATCGGTTATTTTTGCATTATACATTCATGGACAAAAGATCACATACTTTTTACGACCGTTATGGGATTCACCACCAAAACCGTTCAACGAAATCCCACATTATTATCACGAAAACGTCTCGATGAACAATCTTTGTAAACTTCACGGATGGAAGACCCGCGAATTTCCAAGACGGGTTTTTGACGCAGTTTTGTTTAGTAACGAGCTCGATCTTTTAACGATAAGATGGCACGAATTATACCCGTATGTAACTCAATTTGTTCTCTTAGAATCAAACTCGACATTCACCGGATTCCCAAAACCGCAAGTGTTTTCCAGTCATCATGACCGGTTTAAATTCGTTGAACCGAGGTTAACTTACGGGATGATTCCCGGGAGATTTCAAAAGGGGGAAAACCCGTTTGTCGAAGAGGCGTATCAACGGTTAGCATTGGATTATCTTATAAAAAAAGCCGGGATTGAAGACGATGATTTGTTAATCATGTCGGATGTTGATGAAATCCCGAGTCGACACACGATAAATCTTTTAAGATGGTGTGATGATATTCCACCCGCGTTGCATCTTCGTCTCAAAAACTACTTATATTCGTTTGAATTTCTTTCGGATAACAACAGTTGGCGCGCTTCCGTTCATAGATATCAATCGGGAAAAACAACATACGCGCATTTCCGCCAATCGGATGTGATCTTGGCGGATGCAGGATGGCATTGCAGCTTTTGTTTTCGCCGTATAAACGAGTTTATCTTTAAAATGAAAGCTTATAGTCATACTGATAGAGTCAGGTTCAAAAGCTTTTTGAACCCTAATAGGGTTCAAAAAGTGATTTGCAAAGGGTCAAATCTTTTCGATATGATCCCTGAAGAGTATACATTTAAGGAAATTATCGCGAAAATGGGACCGATTCCGCATTCGTATTCTGCTGTTAATCTTCCTGCACATCTTATTGAAAATGCAGACGATTATAGATATCTTTTACCCGGGAATTGTATGAGAGAAAGTGGCTGAAATGGTTGTGATTTTAACGTTTATACGACTACGGGTTTGGTATTTATTTTTGTAAATACTAACGGGAATTATAGAGAACAGGATTAGTTAATTGATTTATTTATTAGGTGGTTAATGTAAATACTGTCTTTGTTTAATTTAATTGTTAGTTTGGAAGGCGTGGCCTCAATGACCAGACTGACTGTTCAGCCTGGTCATTGAGCTAACTGTAGTTAGAAATTAGAAAATTTTGAATGTAGAATGATATATTTTATATCTTTAGTCAATTTAATGTTGTTGTGTTTGTAGTGTTATTGATTGCATTTAGATTATATGGAAGATAAAATCATGGAAAGAATGTTGAAACATAAATTTTGAAGTAAATCAATGATAATATTGTGATATTTCATCATTCATAAAAATTTATTAAAATAATTACTTTATTAATTTAGTCATAAACACGTATGTATACAATCTTATATATATATCACTAGAAATGAAATGTCTTGTTATTTATAAACTACAATCTTGACATGTATTTTTGATTTGATTTCGTTTACACGTGAAATTCATATAGTGTAAATGTTTTTTTAGAAGTGAGTCATATTTATAATTTTTAAGATAAGATAGTTTTTAAAAATTACGTACCTTGAGTTTACAAATGTAAAATTTGGTATGTGGACCTAACAAAATTTCATTTACTAGATTATCTTGAAGAGACGTGATAAAAAAAACACTTTGTGAAGAATAAAGAAGAGCATATTTTTGTGTGATTTGAGGTTGGCATGTCTTGAAATGATAGGTATATCCTTCAAGGAATTTGGAATCTTGGAAACGGACATTGTTTGGCCTTATGGAATTTGTATTTTTATAATTATTTTAATAAAGTTGATGATAAATAATACTCTTTATTGGGACTTCTAAATTTACATTTTTTACCACTATAAGACTTCAACCTAAAACTAAAACGAAAAATATCTTCTTCAAACACTTTATTACTATTGACTTATTGAGCTATAAGTCTTTTGATGTTAATCAATAAAAAATATTATAGATAAAAGTCACTTCGAATATGAAATATTACAGAGGTTGGCCTTGCTGAAGATGGTCTAAACAGTTACATTTTTTTCATTATGTGTAACAAACTATTTTTTACCACTTGATGTAAATATGTAACATTTTATTTCATTGCCATTTGATGGAATTACATATTAAACCCCGAAAAAACGTTGCCACATCACCTTGTACCGATTATGGTAAAAAGGCCACAACATTTTTTACCGGTAATGGCAGGTTAAAAAAAAGGTCTCTTATATTTTGATACATTAAAGTACATAAAACTTGATAACCAAGTTCATAAATCTTTACATATAACGCACTTTACTTATTCATTTAGCTTGTTATTTACATAAACCTAATGTAACAGCATCAGTTCTATATACATACTGTCAATAACCATGAATACAAATATCATATGTATGTATATAATGTTTTGTTTAAAATGTTTATTACCGGTTTCACAAGGGCATTTTGGGCAATCCACTCCAAATCACAAGCCTTATGCAGCCTGAGCAGGGTGGTTTAAATCATCGGTTGAAGAAGAGAAAGAAGGGAGCCATATTTCCACACGGGTCCCACCCGTACCACGTGGCGCCTCAATGACCCGAGGGGATATTACTCTGAGGACACAACCGTAATTTTCCAATATCTCACGTGCTACAGTTAACCCTGCTACAAAGTTCCATGTCATGTTGTCTTCGACCATACCGTTTGATAAAAGATCTGCTCCAAATGGTGTCAGTGAATGTGTTTGTGTCTGTAGAATATAAAAATAAAAATAAAAAGATGTCATTTTTATAAAAATTTTCTACCTACAAAGGATAACTATTTTTTTTTCTAAATCACTTCATTAAAAAGAGTATTATTTTAATATTTTTTTTTACTATACTTTTTAAAAGCAAATTTAGCACATTAATTATTTATAAAATTAATAAAAAGAAAATAGTTTACATGTTAGACCAGCTGAACCTGACCTAACTGACCCAACCAAACCAGCCCATGTTCCACCTCTAATTATTAATAAACGTAATTGCCAAAATCGTCCCTGAGGTTTACCCAAACAATCAGGTTCAGTCCAAAATCGAGAATTTCTGCCATTTTGTAACCCAGGGATGAAAACTGAAATATAATATGGGGCATTTTAGTCCTTTTGAGTCTTAACTAGCAGAACTCTGACATCTGTTAGTTTTTGAACGAAAAATATCAGATTATAAACGTCAGGGAAGATTTTGGCAATTAACTCTTGATATTACAAGTTGAAAGTAAGTCGGTAAATAGTTAACATACCATGTAGTGCATGTCAGGTCCATCATCATCAATTATAATAAGAACACCTCCAGCTGGCGCTGAGGTGGACACGATATCAATCATTCCTCCAACATTCGTACGCAATAAAGCACCCTCGATTAAATTGCTTAACGCTTGGCGTAAAGCAGGTTCTTCAACCGCAACCTCCAAAGATTCGGGAATTTCACATGTTTGTATAACGCGTTGTTGTTTATTAGCAAGCGGTTTGAGTGCACCCACAAGATCAGAGAGTACATCAGAAGCATTGCAAGGTCTGTTTTACATCAAAATAAGATATTAGTATCTTACCATTAGGCCTAAAAACGAACCAACTGTTCGGCGGGAAGTTCAAATAAACGAACATGGACAAAAAAAATTATGTTCGTTTAATTAAACGAACGAACATGAAGACGCCTACTGTTCGTTTATTTATGTTCATGAACTGTTTATTTATATTCGTTTATTTATGTTCGTTAATTGTGTTCATTTATGTTCGTTTGTGTTCATTTAACTATGTAATTTTTTTTTAATAATATATAAATACTTTAACATACAAATACTCCATGTGTGAATTATGTTTGTTTGTGTTTATTTATATTGCTCATTTATGTTCGTTTATGTTCATTCGTGTTCATTTATGTTTGTTCATTTGTGATCATTTACGTTCGTGAACTATTCGTTTAACTTATTAACGAACGAACACGAACTGAACACAAACATGTTAATTTCCTTAACGAACGAACACGAACACAAAATTTTTGTTCGTTTATGTGTTCGTGTTCGATTAAATTTAAATGAACGAACACGAACATGGTTTTGTTCGTGTTCGTTCGGTTCGTTTACATGCCTACTTACCATTATTATAAGAAATAATATATATTATTTTTTAATTTAAGTGCAATTATACGTTTTAATAATGGAAGCGTATAAAATCGTACCTGATATTCTTATTTAACAAAGGCGCAAGTGCTATAGGTGGCATGGGCATTTCCAAATCACCAGATTTTGAAGAGAGAGAGAATGGCCCACCATACTCGCGTCCCGTAGGGGTAGAATTGTCATTAGAGAAGAAATTGGATAACTGAGACCGCACTGACTCGTGAGTTGACTCGTCCATTTTCGACAGGTTTTCTTCGTTGTAGCGAACTATGTTAGTCTGAAAGAAATGAGAAAATATTATTAAAACCAAAAACATTAAACAATGCCACATTGGCATTGAACCATCAAATGCTCATGCATTACAAAAATGCAGCTAATCTTAATATGAAATAGAATTTAGAAAGGGCAATTTTATATCATTTTAAAAAGCTAAAAAACATATATTTATATCTTTCTATATTTAATAATGTCATTTATTTCAAAATACAAAAAATATCATATTTACCCATTCCATTGTAAACTTCATTATTTACTTGTAACAGTGAAACTCACTGTATAAATCACAAGAACATTTATTCGTTTATTCAATAAAATAGTGTGTTTTAGAAACCGAGTTTACTTACAGAATTTGTAATATGATATCTTCATTTTATTAAAATATGAAATACATTTTTGTGAAATTAAGAAGGATGTATGTGAAATCTGAACTTTGGAAGGATACTCCATAGCAAATTTAATATAATTAGTTACTTATAACATTTTGTTTCACTGGATAAACGAAGAGAACAATACTTGTTAAAACGATTGACAAATAATCCCCAGTTTTCCTGTTTGTTTATTGGGTGAATCAAACTTTTATAAGTAACTGATTTACCTTTATATACTATGAAATGCCAAATATGATATATTTAGTGTATTGAAAAAAGTAAATGTGATTTTATAAAGATTAAAAGAAAAATATGAAATTCTGAGCTATTAAGATATATATATATATATACATTTGTGTCTGTGTGTTTGAAATTAATTATAAAAAAATATGCTAATAGTGCAAGAGCATACCTTTGTCATAAGAACAGCATCTTGCAGCTGTTGAAGAGTTTCTCTCATACCATCTCCTATTACCATTATGTCCTCAACAATATCATAAGGAATCTATAATAATATTTTCAAGGAGTCACTAAGTTAACTTCTGAAAAAAACAAAAACAAAAAATGAAGGATAATAATAAATTTGGGCACACACCTCATTTTTCTTCATATTGACAGATAACATTTTGCTTAAAGTACGAATGCTAGAAAGTGGATCACGAATCTGTAAAATAACAGTTTAATTATCATGATGTCGAATCTATAAAAATAACAGTTTAATTATAATAATAGTATCTCGAGGGATGAACAAAGGGTTTTAATTTTAAGCAAATTGCACGAAATAGAAAATTATAGATATTACTTCACAATTTGTTTTTCAGTTTTTAGCATCCAACTTTCATTACACACATTTCATAAATCAACTTACAACTTAGCATTGTATTTAGCAACCAACCTCATTTTTAATGTCACTCGTTGAGATCATGTCACACCACATCATATGGACACATATGCAATATAATGTTTTATTTAAATATAACTTTGATAATTGTCAAGTTTGGAAAATGATGGTTGTATTTATTTATACATCTACAGTAAAATGACGCACCATTAGTTATCATAAAACCAGTAAAAGATGACCTGCTAGCCGGTAGCAAAATGCAACTTAGTAGATAAAACTGATAATAAAATGCAAGTTATTAAATGAATTTCTATGTTGGGCCTAATTTAGAGTAAGTTGCTAAAATCGGAAAAAATGTAAAGTTATTTCTAATTCATGCATGTTGCCGTTTAGTTTTTATAGTAAGTAATGTATAACAAGGGAGTAATATCTTACTTGCTCCACCAAATTACTCATCCTAACGTTGTTTTGCCATGAAGATTGTTGAAGTAACATTGCTTTCTGTCAAAGAACATACAAATATGAGTACTCATCTGACTCTTAAAATTGTTTTGAACTGAACTTATAAATAATGTTAAAACATTTGGTCTATAATATCAGCAACAATTTCAAGTAATAAACTAACAATATATTAATATATTATAGAGCATTAAATCGATTGAAATTCACCGCTGCACCACCCTCATGAACAAAAACATGATTTAAGAAAGTAAACTTTAACAAAAACATTCACAAAACGTGCAACGGTGATTAAATTTTTTTCAGATTTATTTACGATAAGAAATTATAAATTTACTTGTATATCTTATTATCTTCATCCATGGTTCTTTAGTCAGGCTGATTGAAAAGTATAAGTATTGATCTAATTATAAAAAAATTTGTTTCACAGTTTCATAATCTAAGTTTTCAGTTTTTAGTTAACCTTTAGATAAAAATAAAGAAAATTTTTAAGAAATTACCAAGTTGGTCATTTACCTGGTCCATAACATACGCCATAGCAACAGAGCGGGAAATGTTTATCGCATTTAATCTCTGTTCAGCAGAAAAATTGTGCAATTCCAATGTTCTATCTACAAAATTTTGAATTCCCCATGATTTTGAGATCGCATATGGATACACTGCGTATGTTTCCTCAGGTGACGCGCCTTGTTTAACATCATCATCTTCTTTCTTTATTTCTAATTTTGGAATTTCAGCAACCAAAAAACCAACAACAAACGGATGCTTCACCATAGGGAAAACCAATGCCCGCAACTCAGGAATAAAGTCTGCCTACAATTTACATTAATTTGTATCCTAAATTGAACAAAGACCAATCAGAAAGCAAAAAAAATTAAAATAATTCCTATATGGTAATATTTAGGTGGTGTTTGGTTTGCACCGGGAAATCAATATGGGTCATCATCATCGTACTCAGTATATCCCACCTAAAGGTAGGGTCTGAGGAGGGTAAGATGGAGACAAACCTTACCCCTACCCCGTAGGAATAGAGAGGCTGCTCCGAAAGAGACCCCCGGCTCATGATGCCTGATTAA
>WOUH02000015.1:10165545-10177522 GCA_009936405.2 Stevia rebaudiana
TTTCAACTTTTGAAACAGAAACTTTCTAGTGCTCCAATTCTATCTCTTCCAGAAGGAACGGAAGGATTTGTCGTGTACTGTGACGCATCACGACAAGGTTTAGGTTGCGTGTTGATGCAGAATGACAAGGTCATAGCATACGCATCTAGACAGCTCAAAGTTCATGAGAAAAACTATACGACTCACGATCTTGAGTTAGGAGCTGTAGTTTTTACTCTCAAAATCTGGAGACACTACCTATATGGTACCAAGTGTACGGTATTCACTGATCATTAGAGTCTCCAGCACATATTTTTGTTAGATATGAAATTAAATTATGAAGATTTTGATATAAGGTTGGTAATTTTTGCATAAGAAACGAATTAGTTATGGATTAAATAAGAATTTATTTTTATAAAACAAACACTGTTTTATAAGATACGATTCTGCAAATTTCGTAAATAAACTCCTATTATATTTTTATTTTGTGGGGGAATTTAATTACAAAGATCTTGATTTAAGGTGGGTTAAAAATGGATAAGAAATGAATAAGTTATGATTTATTTTTGTTTTAGTATTTAATAACAAAAATAAAAGAAGATGGGAAAAATAGTAGACCAGCCGAAAGTGGGGGCCGACCGGAGTCGAACCCGGGTCTCCACTGGGCCCGAATGAGTCCTAAACCACTGGGTTAGAGCGGGTCATTCGTTATGTTTTTGTTTGAAAATGTTTATCATCTGTTTCATATGGTTTCGAGTTCGAACATATGAACACAATGGATTCGATCCGAAAATTGAGAAATCGGTGTGTTAAACCTCTAAATTAGTTTAGGGGTTTGCTTCTGCCAATCGAGACGAGCACGAGCAGGTAGGGTGGTTTACCTTCGACTGATACGCGGCAGAGGAGGAGATCGGGTCTGTTGCAGGTCGTCGGCAGAAATGGTTGTTTTGCAGCTCGATTTGCGTTTGTCTGAGGTTTTTAGTTGTAGTGGATGTTCGGGACAGATAGCAAACCAAACAAGGATACCCGAGGTGGGTATTTATAGCCGGTTTAGCTAATGTTTTAGATTTTGGTTCGTGGATCCGAGTTCGAGCGTTAATGGTATTAAATCATATGGTTGAGGTGTTAAACGGTCGAATTAACAGCAAGGATGGACTCGTGATGGATTGGCGACAGCAGCCGCGTGCTGGGGAACCACCGAGAAGCATTAATGGTGCGTTAATGGTGGTGGTTGGTTGGGTGAAGGAGAAGGGATCCACGGATCCAGTTGGAGCGTGGGTCGCGTGACCAAACAGAAAACGAATACAAGGTTTTGCCCCTTTTGGTCCTTAAAGTTTTAAGATTCTGAAATGGGACCCCATGTGGGGTTTAATTGAGTTATAAAGTTTCCTCTCTTGTATTTTGGCCACAGAAACGATAAGTTAAACATTCCTTTTATAAAACTTGGTCATTTTTATAAAGTTTATATATTTTGCTTATTTGTTTCATAACTTTTTATTATAAAAAGTCTCTTTTATAATATCCAATTATGTGAATCATCTTAAATTAGTTTCTAATCATATATGTATATAGATAAAAGGTATGAGTATTGATTTCGTAGCGTTCGTTAGTAATTAATTAATTGTTTCAAAATGATTGGACATGTTACATTTCTCAACAAAAGTGCATTCGTCGAGTGGAATTTGATGATTTTCGTTGGCTAGACATTTCTTCAAATTCGATACATGGAATGTAGGATGAATGTTGCTAAGCTCCTCCGGTAGTTCAAGTTTGTATGCCACTTTGCCGACACGCCCGATGATTTTTAATGGACCCACATAACGAGGAGCTAGTTTCTCTTTCTTCCCAAAATGGACCACGCCTTTCCAAGGGGATACCTTGAGTTAACGAGATCACCAATTTGAAATTCCAAAGGTCTCAGACAATTCTCGGCATAGCTCTTTTTTTAGCTCCTGGTGGCACGAAGATTATCGTGAATTTGGGTCATTTTGTCGATTTTTTCTTGGAATACGTATAGTACTTGTAATTTGTGCTTCACAATCTCGTTCTAAAAAATAGGAGACTGAAACTTTCTTACATACAACACTTCGAAAGGTACCATGTTGATACTCTTATGACAACTGTTTTGAAACGAGAACTCAACCCCAATTGCCACCAAAATCGATGACACAAGCTCTAAGCATGTTGTCTAACGTTTAGATGGTCCACTAGGTTTGTCCATCCGTTTGAGGGTGACAAGCAGTAATAATATCTAACCTTGTTTCCAAAGCAGACTGTAAGGATTGCCAAAACCAAGAGGTGAAAAGACAATCACGATTCGAGATTATGTTTAGAGGTATTCCGTGTCGACTAAGTACTTGTTATTGTTTGAGTTGTTTCGTATGATAATCTGTATCGTATAACTCTGTTTCGCACTGAGAAAACCGTTGTTTTTTCCAACTTTCAATATATTTTTTACTACAAATTTGAAAAAGCTGGATGTGACCTGGTTTGTATGGACCTAAAGGTTGTTTCTTTCCTATCAGTTTTTACAAAATACCCTAAAAATCCAAACTTTTCCAAAAAATCATTTTGTTTCGTATAAACTTCTGTTTCGTATGAAAAACTTATTTGTTTCGTATAACTATTTTTTGACTCAAAAATTAGTTTTCAACCTAGATCTATTCTCAAATCGTGTGGATATCAGTGGAATGCTCTGATACCAGCTTGTAGGACCGAAAGCTGCTTGACACTTAGAACGAGATCTAAATGACAAATATAAGTGATATCAACACTAATCCTAATTGGTGGAAGCAACTAGGATCATATCCATTAGAATAAGATGAAACAGAAAGTTATAAACATTTAAGCTTGATTAACTGACAACGGTTTGCAGAGAAATTTGGCAGAGTTTTAACTCTATGCGCTAATCTCTCTTATGTTTTGTGACAACAAGTCACCTGTTTATAGACTCGGTATCCGAATCAAAAGACCATGCGAAATAGGAGTTTGTTTTGCATGGTTCACATGAAACAAAAGTTATGTTTCATACGAACCATGCGAAACAGTCACTGTTTCGTATGTTACACTAATCTGTTTCGCATAAACTAATATGAATAACATAAATTTACATTAAAAAACAAAAGACGATTACAGACTAGGGACATATTTGACTATATAAAAACTTACAGTTGGAGAGTGAATGACAACGTATACCACTGACACTTTCCTACAAAAGGTCTTGTACCGGCCTGTTGCAATGGTTGCCGATGTTGGAGAAGGTAAGATTTTGGCACCTTAGTGTGATTGTTTAGGTTGTGGTTTGTTGTTACAGTACTTTGGATAATGCTTCTGTTGAGTAACAAATGTCGTGATCGGTTGATGGATATTAGTTGCAGGCATGGTTTTGGGCTAGTGACAATTCATGATTCATTAATTTTCATGAAGTTTATTGAAAGTAATGGGCGTATCAGGAGCACTGGTGTGTGTGATCGTGGTGTGAAATTCAAGTAATAAGATTTATAATAAACGATCAAGCAATTCACACAAAAAGGCACGTGTATCGGTCGTATTGTAGTGTGAGTAGAAAGACCGAGTGTCGTTCAAGGACTCAAAGGACAGAACCACATGCACACTCAGAAAGATGAAGGGTCATGCAGCTTAGTAACTAGGGGCAAAATGGTCTTTTCACTAACAAGCAGTCAAAAACAGCAAATGAACAAGCAAATAACAATTAAAAGAGAAAACAATAGCTACCTAGGCTAGTATCATGCAATCATTCAAGTAATAACATATCATGCACTCAACAATTGGTGATTTGGTTTCTTTAGATTAGTTAACTAATTGCGTAAGTAAGCTATATGAAATTATCCTCTCGGCCTAAATCGTGCACTAAGACTACATAACCATTAACCAACTACACTGTAATTGCTAAAGACAAGTTCAATTAACCTAAGTCATCCTCTCAGTCCACTTAAATTAACCAACCCGGCAATAGACAACTAGTCCTATACACTCTCGGTCTCAAGAAAGCAAAACGCTACTTAAACTAGGAAATCAAACAAGACATCAATGCAATTTATAGACAAACTACAACTAGACTTGAATTCATCACCAATTACCATTACCTAGCTGCTATGTAGTTAATTGAGAACTATATTTTAACTTAATTACTACCAATTAATAACTATCATTGTCCAAACACTATTAATTATAAAGAATTCATACAATCAAGATTACCTAGGCAACTATAAATGAATTTAGCCAAGCATACTCATTGCAATCTCACAATATCAAAAATATAAAATGTATTCATCGTTCAAACAGAAGAAATAGAAGAATTATGCACGAACAACTAAAAACGATGTTTAACTATAAACTAAACCAACCGAAATTAAGCAACCAAATAACTCCAAGCTCCTAACTTGATGATTCCAGCCTCTTCTTCCTTTGAAATCGATCAACTTTGCTTTAGAAGTCGAACCCCTTTGATTAGCTTTCAATTTGTAGTTTGCAAATTAGGTTTTTGGTCGAAATAAGGTTCCTCGCGCGTCATGCGGCGGCTGGTTCATCTCTCACGCGTACCGCAGGGGACAAAATAGTCTGGATACCCGAACTTGTGAGCAAACCTTTTATTTTTCTATACAAGTAAGGATGATCATAAAACCGAAAAAAAAATCCAAACCAAAAAATCCATAATCGAAACATTTGGTTCAGTTTTTCTGTTTTCATTAACCAAAAAAAAAAAAAACTAAATCACCTATTATTCATATTTTTTTTAATTAAAACATACTAGTGTATTCATAAATTTATATGTTTGTATATTCATTTGTTTTATAGTTATTTGTATATAAATTAGTCTATTAATAAATATATAATATATCTCGATTATATATTTCTTATGTCTTTGTAAGCACACTAGTGTGTTCACACATCATCTTATACCATAAAATATGTCGAATTTTTGATAACGGTTGAATATGCAAAGTTCTGAAAGTTTTTTGCTACTGTTGATTCACATAGCCCCATAAATTATCCATGCATTATCTATTACTATTGTTGTTTAATTTTTTATCTTTGGTTTACTTTAAAAAGTATTAAAAATAAAAAGATAGAAAAAACCGAACAAACTGAAACAATCGTCTGTGAAAAACTAAAAACCAACTATATCGATTTTGGTTTTGGTTTGAGACAAAACCGAACATAAACCTTGCACACCCCTATCTAGAGTTACAAACATATCCAGGATCTTTTGTTGGTTAGTAAACTATCTAGTACTCCAGATAAAAACTCATAAACTAATTATTGTAGATTAATGTATTTGTTTCTAACATGCCTCAACCTCTTAATCCCAATTAAGTATAGCAAACACTTGAACTTTAATAGCTTAATTTCACATTTGGACCAACACACCCGCTTTAAACTAGATATAGATATGGTTTTCGTATCAATATATGTTCTTAGCCTAAGGGGCTAGGATGAGGTGTGAACTTCGAGATCTTCTTTTGGGAGATCTCAAGTTCAAATCTTGTCCATGACTGGTATTCACGTGATGGGAGAAAGTACACATAGGATTGAGGTCACCGGTTCGAACATGAGGAGGGAGGAGGGTTTAAGGATTTTATCCGGCTCCCGCTTATTTGAGGGTACGGTCTCACGGAGGTCGAGAAATTGACCTTGACTTCATCGCCCGGTTACCAGTAGCTAGCACGTGAGATCCTGTGTTGGAGCGAAACTGCGTCTCGGATTGAGGTCACCTGTTCAAACCTGTGGAGGTGATAGTGCTTATAGATTACATCTGGTTCCCGTTTATTTGAGGATACTGTCTCACATATGTCAAATAATCGATTTAGACAACATTGTCTGGCTACCGATAAATAACACACAAGACTCTTTATTTAAGAAAATATGGTTTTCGTGGAACCTCCAACAGACAACTTCCGGTACAAGGTTACTTTCTTTATTTATATAAATAATGCTATGCAATTATAACCGCTTAAACAGCATTTTGGAGATGAAAATTCTATCATCACCTAACTAATTAAGACACCACA
The DNA here is from genome assembly GCA_009936405.2 of Stevia rebaudiana. Classification (NCBI taxonomy): domain Eukaryota; kingdom Viridiplantae; phylum Streptophyta; class Magnoliopsida; order Asterales; family Asteraceae; genus Stevia; species Stevia rebaudiana. The sequence continues at coordinate 10,171,557 of WOUH02000015.1, forward strand.
ATACCACACAATTCCCAAATATGAGATCTGGATTTTTTTTATTTTTATTTTTTAATTTTTCAAGCAATTATTTAAACTCTAACAATTCATTATGAGACTAGCTTATTTGATAGAAACATATATTTTTTTTTAGAAAGGGGGTCTAAGGTTCTATCCCTCTTAATTGAGAGTTTGGTGTACCTTAATTAAGACTAGATTAGGGAGATATCTTTTTTTTTGAACGGCGTTATTTTCACGTACCACGTATGTTGTCTGAACCGGGCCCACCGGGCAGCGGTGAAACAGACGCCCCCCCGATGCGCGGAAACCCCGTGGAATAGGTAAACCCTCGCCCCCCATCGGAACCAAACCCGGGTTAAATCCCAAGCTGGCCCTCACCTGGTGTCCATTTAAACTTGCCCCTAGTGAGATTTGAACCCATGACCTCCACATTGAAAGGTGAAGCTCTTACCACTTGAGACAAGCTTGTTGGACAGATTAGGGAGATACCTATCTCCAGTTTTTATAAATAAAAAAAATTGTTAACAAACCCTCATCCATTTACAAGCGCTTCATGAGCTAATTGTCTCCTACTTATTACATGAGTGTCATAGACAAATTACTGGGTCACCCATGCCCAATTTTTATAGCATCAAATCCCATCAACCCTTACATAGTTTTTATCCTTTTAATTTCGTCGAAATTTCCTATTAGGAATATTCAAATTTGACAAGTACGTAAATTGCCAAGGATGTGACATTATAAGTTTATAACGAATTGTATTTGATGTTGATCGACGTTGCACATACGTTCATACCTGCATAATTAATTACATAGATGTGTATATATAATACACGAATATCTTTGGTAAAATCAAACAATTTGTGATAATGGGCGGCAAGACTTCTAGAGAGATAACACCAACCACAAGCGGTGTTCCACCGCAACTTAGCGTTACTTCCGAACCAAGTCATCGTCATGCACCGATCCCACGAAGAAGGTTGGATTCAAGGTATAAAAGAATAGCCGATAACTACGAGACGCTTGAACAGGTAACTTATAATTCTAGTTACATATTTGAAGAAATATAATTCATGTTTCGTCATAATATATATATTATGAAAATAAATGATAAAAATATTAATTACTTTAGGTTACGTTAGCTCTTGCTGAAGCTGGACTTGAATCATCGAATCTCATTATTGGTATCGATTTCACGAAAAGCAATGAATGGACAGGTTGGTAAATTATGCAATTCATAATATTTGTCGCTAACTTTGCATTTTGTCGCTAATTGTAGTACTCATCATATGTTTTTGATACAAACTAGGGATGAGATCATTCAACGGGAGAAGTTTACATAGCCTTGAGGATTTACAAAATCCTTATGAACAAGCAATATCGATCATCGGGAAGACATTAGCACCTTTTGATGATGATAATTTGATTCCATGCTTTGGGTTTGGAGATGGTATATATTTATAACTTGATATATATATGTTGTAAGGGCATTTAGATCTTATTTTCTATCTCTATCCTAATTTATTTTTATGATTTAACCATGTGTTATATTTTTTTAAAATTTATATACTAATTTTTTTTACCTCCTACATCTCATTCTCTCTATCTTAATCAAATACACTTATTTTATTATTATTTTCTGTCTTATAAATTCACAAAAAATATTTACAAAAATTTTATCCCTAAATTTATATTATACAAATAGAGAACGGGAAAGCAAATGAGATGTAATGAAAATTGACCTTAAATCTTTAAATTTTGAAGATATGGAGGAAATAGAGAATGGGTACGTTGTTAAGGCTCTAACAAACATATTTTATAGAATTTGTTTCATTAATATATATTAAACTTGTTTTGTAGCCTCAACACATGATGAGAGTGTATTCAGTTTTTATCCTGACTCGCTTAGTTGTCAAGGATTTAAGGAGGTTTTGAGTCGTTATAGAGAGATAGTTCCTCAGCTTAAACTTGCAGGTCAGTGTGCACGAAACACTTAATTGCTACAAAGTGATAAAGTTTAATCATAGTCATGATTTTAGAACTCATAGAATTTTTAGGATACAACTACACATTCTTCATGTCAATTTCATAAGAAAACAATGGAAAAATAATATTAATAAAAAAGATGATCACTAAATTTTTTTTTTATGTATATATCCTACATGCACATGCGTGTATGTCACGTATGTGTAAGTAAACTACTAAAATTTTAGAACAATTATAAAGTTCATTTTGTTGATTTTTTACATTATATATACATGAATATAAACCATTGTGTAAAATATTTGAATAAAATATGCGTAATTGATATAATGTGAAGTAGATCCAGGTTTTTATCAAACTCATGCCGCAGCCCTTGCGATTTTGTACGCTTTGCACGAAAAAACGATTTTCTTAAAACTAGCATTTGTGTATGTTTTAGATTTTGGATTGATTGGAATATTACTAACATGTTCATGATTGACATGTTACATATTTTTAGATAGTCATTATGTTAAAAGTTTTCACACTTGTTCAACTATATATAACGTAGTAAAGCATTTGCAGGACCAACATCTTTTGCGCCTATAATAGAAACAGCGATAACGATTGTTGAAAAAAGTGGTGGCCAATATCATGTCTTGATGATTATAGCCGACGGTCAGGTGATCTTGTAAACATGCTACATGTCACGAAACCTTAACTAAATCTGTATTGATAGCTTACAAAACCATATTTTATTCAGGTAACAAGAAGTGTCGATATTGAACATGGACATCTGAGTTCACAAGAACGTAACACAATCGATGCCATTGTAAAAGCCAGGTGGCATTTAATTTGATATTATGATATTTACTATTTTGCCATCATATATTGGTTAATATTTCTGTTTTAACAATGCAGTAATCATCCATTATCAATAATATTGGTAGGAGTTGGTGATGGTCCATGGGACATGATGAAGAAATTTGATGACAATATTCCTTCTCGTACCTTTGACAACTTGCAGGTTTAACATAACATTCACCAAAAGAATAAAATTGTATATATATATATCTTACTAGTAACACTTATTAATTCTTGTTTCTTGCTAGTTTGTGAATTTTACAGATATTATGTCAAAAAATATCAATCAATCAAAGAAAGAGACGGAATTTGCGTTACATGCATTGATGGAAATACCTTCACAATACCAAGCAACCATTCAGCTCGGGCTACTTGGGTAAACTTAAATGTTTGTTTAGCATTAATAGATCAAGAATCATAGGCGTCAAATAATAAACTATATGGTTATAATATAAGTAAAGTAATTAATATAGCAAGATTGATTTTTAAGAGTTTTGTTTTTGTTTTTGTTTTTATGTTGTCAATCAGTTCTCGAACTCATCCATCCACGGTTCCCCTTCCTCCACCGTGTGGTGTCAGTTCAAGAAATCGAAGTGTTCGTCGGTATCATGAAAATGAGATGCCATCTACATCTTCAAGTTCTACTTATGACAATAAGGTTGGTAAGTTGTGCGTGTAATTGCGTTGCATTTAAAAAAATTTATGGTTTATTTCTCTTACAAATAATAATGATGTTACTATTGTTACACCAACTAAAAAATTTAAATATGTTTGATTTTTTATAAATGAACATCGTTTGACACTTTTAATTTTTATCTTTTTAACAAATTTTTTTTATTTGAAAGAAAAATCAAATAATAGTTTGAAAAAATCAAACGACAATTTCGAAAGTTTGAAAATCTCTAACAACATTGTTGTTGTTCTCAGTTGTCACTTTGTGCATACAAAATGACGTGTGTGATTTGATTGAGGGTAGTTTGGTCATACCACATGTTGGTTCATAATTTCCAAGGTATTGTGTGAGAGCTTTGAAATTATGAACCGAACAGATCATTAGGCTATTTTTCTTAAAAAAAGTTACTAATTTATTATGTTTAAAAATGTTTATTGACTTATTGAGCTCCTTCAGATTAAAAATGTTTTTACGTTCTTATAACATATTATTATATACCAAAACCAAATAATTAGATTAAACTTTGGATAAACTAACATCAAACACCACTTGACGATACAACAATTGGTGTTATTAGGTGTGTCCAGTGTGCCTTAATCAACCAATTGATATGGCTTTCGGTTGCGGGCATCAGGTAAGATACAACACCCAAATTTTACTTAATATGTCTTAAAATCTTATAATTATTATTCTTATTATTGTTGTCGTTGGATTAACAGACATGCTGCGAGTGTGGGGTTGGTTTAATATTGTGCCCGATTTGTCAAAATGTGATCAAGATTAAAATTGCGCTGCATCATAACTCAATCAAGGTATGAAGGTACAGAGTGACTACATCGTTGTTCAATTGTGTAAGAGATTAAGTGAGTAATTATTGTAATCATTTTTCTAGTATATATCTCGTAATAAGCTGTTGTACCATCTATTTTTTTTATTTTTATTTTTTGTCAAATCATGCTTCTTGTTGCCTGTCACTTTTTTTTAATTCACGTTCGTTTTTTTATGCCATTGTTTCTTTAAAATATTTATGTCACGGTTTGATTTATTTTTTTACGACTTTATGTAACATAATAAATCACACAATCATGACTTAAAAGGCTATTATATAGAAGGTTCTGCATGACCCAAATGATAGGTCGTCAAATCCCTAGTTGCAGATTGCGTCAGGGTAGGTGGATCTTACATGTGTGCTTTTATTCTATTAAGAACGAATGTCATATTACCTTTTTAAACATATTTAAAATAATAATCATTTATTCATTTATATGTATTTAACTTGAAAGAATATTAGCTTTTATATTCAATTTAATATTCTGAATAGTTGCTGAATAAATTTTCCTCCGTATAAACATATATACATTGTTACTATACAAAGTTACTTGCAGAATTGGTAAACTCTTTATCTTTTTCATTTGAGTTGTCACAAGTTCTAAACTTGTTACCGGCTTAAAAGTTTTAATTTAAGGACCCTTTTATAGGTGTTGACCCAACCTCCTAGACTGCCGGTTCTGGTTCAACCGGTCTAATTGAGGGGTCTGGCTTTAAAACACAGGATGCGATTTAAGCACATGAGCCCGTTTACTAGTACAGTAAATCAGGCTTAACTTCGTGTCTGTAATAGAACATAGTGTTATTGAGAGAATTGTAATTGTATATCTTATTCCATACATAAGATACATTATATAGTGATACAACGGGAAATTCTAAAGTCACCATAAATGTCTGTTTATATAACACTCCCCCTCAGACATTTTAGATTATACACTATCAACATTATACTACTGGATAATGTTGGCTCAGTTCTTAAAACTGATATTAACTGATGCTACAGGATCAGTTATGCTGCCTCATTAAAAAACCTTACTAAGGAAAACCCATTGGGAAAAACTTTAGTTAAGGGAAAAGAGTACAGCGTGTATAATACTCCCCCTCAGTTACATATATGTCTTTTAACTTGCAGACTTAAGTCTTCTATCGCAAATGCTTAACTTGATCTTTAATTGTCTTATTTGGTTTTAGTGGTGCAAGTTGTAATGTCTTGATATAGTATACCCAAACTTCTTTTGATCAACTCCAATGTGTCATTATCTTGAATATGTTGAATCATTAGCTTCCATAAGTAAAATATATGCGGATTGATATAGACTGTCTGACAAATATCCTGCATCAACAAGTTAAGCAAAAAGTTTTGGGACTTCATATTTTCCGTGTAGAAAATCGAGTGTCTAGAGTCCCGTAAGAATATAAACATATCCTTTAATATGTGTGGCGATGATGCCTCGTTAAAAACCTTGCTAGGAAAACCCAGTGGGACAAAACCGTAGCCAAGGAAAAGAGTGCAGCTCGCATTTTCTCCCCCTGAGATATACTACCGGAAATAATTAACCACCTACTTCAGGATGATGTTGAATCGGTAATCAAGGGTCTATAATATACTGATGCTACTGGATCAGTTATGTTGTCTCGT
>WOUH02000015.1:10195431-10207794 GCA_009936405.2 Stevia rebaudiana
AACGGAGTTAGTTTCCGTTAGTTAGGGACTGCCACAAGTAAATGATATAAAAGTTTGGACTGTTGGTAACAATTTCCTGAGTTAGGATTATTACAAGCAAATGAGTCAAAGTTGGGATTATTAAAATCCAATTTGCCAATTTATAAACATACATAATTTGTATTTACCATACTTTATTAATAAAACTACTTGTATATTTGTTAAGTAAATAATTGTACTATATTCTTTAAATAATAAAGTCGTGTAATTCCACGAGCCTTGTCAAACTCCAATTCGTAAAGCTTTGACTCAAGCTTGTTTATTGTATAAGTTCTAATTCAGACTAGAGCTCATCAACTTTGGGAACCTTTTGAGTTTTTAGCGAGTCAAAATCAAGTAGTTCCCTAGCGTCCTGAAAACTTAGCCTAATGGTTTAAGCTCATATATTTCATGGTTTGGAGGCGGTTTGAAAGACATCAGGTGATATATCAAATCCGGATTTGACCCGGGTTTGATTCTGATGGGGGCGAAAGTTTACCCATTCCACGGGGTTCCTGCGCTTCTGTTGTCGTAGTGGATTCTCACAAAGGTAGAGTAGCCGTAAGACAAAACGCCGTTAAAAAATAAGTAGTTCCCTAGCAATTCCATTCATCTACACCCTAGTTTAAAATTGATAATAATAATAATAAGAATAAAAATAATAATAGTCTATCATATATATACATACATATATATATATATATACTAGCTTAAAACCCGTGTATTACACGGGATTACCTAATCAACACATATAATTTTTTTCATTGAATAATTGACCTTTGAGAAAAAAATTGTTAAGACTTAGAACTTGGGGACGGTTTCTGTTGCCGGTAGACTGAAACTGTTAAGTATTGCAAGTCTCTAGGATAAAAAATGCAATTTACTCTTTTAAATATATAACATAAATAATTAATTAGATAATAACAAATTAAATAATATTAAAATTTAAATCTTTGTATAAGATCAGATAAAATATAAAAAATCTGACCTTGCCATTAAATCATTATTATAGTTAGATTGCAGATTAATTTAAATCTTTAAAAAATGTACGTAACTTTGCTTAATATAAAATAGCATTAAAATTTATTATATTTTAGGTCAAAAGATTTAATTTATCTTTTAAAAAAGTAACAATTTGTCACGTGTCATCTTTTATTAAATTATATGACAAGTGTCAGTTGATTGTTTCACAATCTTCTAAACATTAACATTCTTTTTTAAACACTTAATAAATTCTATTTAATAAGTGCACGATTATGAAATATAAAATTCAATTTATTTTCAAACTTTTCTTTTAAAAACCTCGATTTCATGGATTTTAATATTGTAATCCTAAAATATACACAATAAATGCAGTACACGAGTCAATATACTATTTGTTTTTTCAAACTTTCATTTAAAACCCCGTAAATTGTACTTTATTTTCTTACAAATTTAATTATTTTTATTTATTTGAATCTGCTTATTTTACCTATGACTGCGTACTATGTTAATTTTTATACACTATCAGTAGCTAGTAATACTAATAATAGTAATGTAACAAGGAAATATAAATGTTGGAAAAGTGAGAAAGGTAAAGAGGACGATTCAAAGAAATTTAAAGGGAATACTGTGTGAAAGGTGTACAAGTAAGGTACAAGATTCATTTCCCTTTATTCCAAAAATGTTTATAACATCTTCAAATTCTTGAAATGTCACAACTCAAAAGTCCCTGTAACGTAATCACTCCATTGAATGGCTGCAACTAGGATGCGACCTGCGAGAGGCAACCGAAACATGTTTTCGTCCTCTGACGACAACGCCATGATGAAAAACATACTCGCCACCCACTCACCCGATGGAACCTACATTGATGCCCTACCAATTCTCAAAATCATCGAGGACATCATGCATAGGGTTCATCCTGACGCAAGTGATAAGGTAATGTTAGATTAATTTAGCATTTGAAGTTAATTACTTGTTGATTTAGCAATAAACTTTGATATATGGTTGTGTATTATAGGGTGTTCAAGCGGAAATGGATGCAATAGCGGATAGTGTGATTTATAATGATGTCAGCGATATGCTTGAAGTCATTGCACTCACAATCAATAAGGTTTCATGTGAGGTAAGACTTAAACTAAGTCTTCAAGTACATAAATTGTAATATATTATAAGATTAACTCTTTACATAACGTTTAAAATGAACTATAGATTTCTTGTAAGTGTACCGGAGGGGGAGATGCACATGCAAATACTACATCAATTTTTAACATGCTTTCCAACTACGGGTGGGATGCAAAAGCTGTTATTACTTTAGCAGCTTTTGCAGTGAATTATGGTGAGTTTTGGTTGGTGGTCCAGCTTCACATTGCCAACCCACTCGCCAGATCACTGGCTCACCTTAAGCAACTTCCTGATGTACTTGAGCGTGGTGAATCTCTCAAATCAAGGTTTGACGCTGTCGCTAACCTCATCAAGGCCATGATTGATGTCACTCATTGTATCATCAGATTTAAGGAGTTGCCGGAACAATATATTAGCCCCGATACACCACAACTAGTGGCGGCCACCACTAGCATTCCTATCGCGGTTTATTGGGTCATTAGAAGCATCGTGGCTTGCGCATCCATACTCGTTAACCTCATTGGAATGGGACATGAGTACGTTATGATTTTCCCTTCTTTCATTACGCATTCTTGATAACTACACAAATACAAGATTGTGAAATTCAATATAGGTCGTTGTTAAGACATTGTAAATTTTTTGTAAGATTGGGTTGGACCAACCCAACACTTTTTTGGTCCTTTTTTGTATTATGTTAATAACAACATATTATATATGGTTATAATAACTAGATAATGAAACTAACAAGTAGCGGATGCAAGGCTAAGGTAGTGGGGGCTCCAATTTCCTACTTCAATTATTTGTTATAATAGTTAGTCATTTAATTATTTATTCTCTTCCGATTTCTAAAGATGCCCTCCTTAGAAATTTATGTTAGTGTCCCATGAAAGATAGCTATCCTAATTCTTTAATATTTCACTTAAACTATTTTATAGTTTTTTCGTGTTTTAGTCTAATATACTTATTCAACCAAGTATTATTACCACTGGGATGTTTTATTTTTTTTATTATTAACTAAGTAATTATTTATTGGGTTTTATCATTAAGAGCTTGGGAAAACTTTTTAAAAAGAAAATTTCTATATTTAAATGAAATTCTTTTATATCCAAATTTGTTAATTTGCGTAATTATTTGTCCGGATTAGTTAATTCACATAATTTTTTATCCCACGACAGAGGAATTGAGATTATCATCGTTTGTTGTCCTCGTTTGACCCACGACACATAATATTTGTAATTATCGACATTAGTTGTTTTTCTTGAACCAACATATTTTGACATGATCAAATTTTGCCCCCCGTAACTAGAATTTCTGGATTCGCCACTGCTAACAACATTGTTTATCTTACTTCTAATTATTTAGGACATTTAACATCATAAAATTTTTAATACCAAGTTAGTTTATGACTGTTTGACTAGATGGCTCGTTCGAGTTTTTTTATTGAAAACTATATAAGCTTGATTACTTACTTTAGTGCAAGTCGTTAACACTTTAACACTTTTTTTTTTCATAGGCACGTCACAACAACCACAGAAGCTTGGGAACTATCCAGTTTGGCTCATAAGATCAGCAATATTCATGATCACCTCAAGCAGCACTTGGATATTTGCAATCAGTATATTAGTAAGATCAAGAATGTTAATATGGTCACTTTAATGCATCAAATTATCATTAACAAGTTTAATCATATAACAGATGAGAAGAAGCAAGTTGAATCATACCTAACTATTGTTCGCATCATGGAAACTCCACATCTTGATAACATCAAGCCGCTCAAACATTTGATTTACCTAAAGGATGATAAACTACCATTGTACGAGAGCACCACCAAAAATCGGGTGCGTAACTATTGTTCACTTGCACCCATGTCATCAAAATTTATAAACTATTGAAAGAGGTTTGATTTTGGTCCCTTTTCGCTCGTTGTAGGGTATCTAATTGAATACCCAAACGACTAGCGAGACAAAAGATCCACATAATGACCAAAACAGCACAAAAGCATGATGACGTTAAAGTACACTAATTTTCATAAGAGTTATCTTGACATACTAAAGTATATTGCATGTAATTAGGTTAGCATCGAGGTGTTGAAGAAGAAGATCGTTTTGTTACTTATATCTGACCTTGACTTACCCGTGGAAGAGCTCTCGATTCTTGACCAGATGTATAGAGAGGCAAGGCAAAACCCGACAAGACCTGAGAGTCAATATGAGGTGGTTTGGCTCCCGGTGGTGCCTAATCATACAAAAAAACCATGGACTGACAAGGACCAACACACTTTTGAGGCATTAATAAACACGATGCCATGGTATTCGGTGATTCACCCCTCGATACTTGATCCAGCAGTGATCAAGTACATCAAGGAGGTGTGGCACTTTAACCAAAAACCGTTGCTTGTGGTGATGGATCCTCAGGGGAGGATCGTCAACACCAATGCGCTACATATGATGTGGATTTGGGGAAGCTTGGCTTTCCCATTCACCAGCCAGAGGGAAGAGGCACTCTGGCGGGAGGAAACTTGGAGGATCGAGCTGCTAGCCGATTCGATAGAGCCAATGATTTTCAATTGGGTACGTTTAACTAACCTACATTTTACTATATACTTCCTCTTTTCATTTGACTTTGTGGCAGATTGTTGATACAAAATACATTTGTTTATACGGAGGAGAGGATCTCGAGTGGATACGAAGATTTACGACCACTGTACAAAAAGTGGCCCGTCAGGCTAGAATTGGGTTGGAGATGTTATATGTTGGTAAAAGCAACCCAAGGGAAAAAGTACGGAAAATCAACGAAATTATACGAGCTGAGAATCTTAGCTACGTGCTACCCGACTTGACCCTCATATGGTTCTTTTGGGTTCGACTCGAGAGCATGTTGCAGTCAAAGCTGCAACACGGGAAATCATTCGACGAGGACCCGATTCTAAGAGAGATCAATATGATGCTTACTTATGATGGAAATGATCAAGGTTGGGCTGTGATATGTCGTGGGTCAAACGAATGGATGAGAAGAGCTGATGGTGATACGGTTTTAACAAGTTTGACCAAGTATAATGAATGGGAAGATGAAGCACGCCAGAGCGGTTTCTTGCCGGCGTTAAACAACCATCTCGAGGCAAACCAACCACTACATCACTGCAACCGGTTAATCTTACCGGGAACCACCGGGAGTGTGCCGGATAGGGTGGTTTGTGCCGAATGCGGGCGGACGATGGATAGGTTCTTCTTGTACCGATGCTGCACTGACTAATTATCAAGCTTATATTCTGTAATCTTGAAATCTAAAAGAAAACATAATATTATATAGATTGTGAACTTGTGTTCTGATTTGATCATCTGTGACTCTTTAACTATTTGTATCGTGATAATGGGTGTTGTGCCCACTTTTATTCAAATAAATGATTGATGATATTGAATTAAGTTTTTGGAAGCAAGAATTAATCCTACCACTATATATAAACCCAAAATGGTATGCTTTTTAAGTAAGTATTTTATCAACAATTTTGATGCTAGAACCGGGCCTATTTCGTCGTTCAATAAAAGAGTCGGGTCAAGTTGTGCCGAGATTGTGCCCGTCTATAGCTCCATCTTGTCTTTTTAGTAACTTAACATGTTTGAACTTGGTTCGAGCTCGTCATTTATTATTTGTTATGTATTTCGTGATGGGTCGGATCAAAGGCTCAAATCACAATCACAACCAAACAATTAAAGGCCCGATCTTTATGTCAAACAAAAGTTTGGAGAAATAAAAACATAAGATCGATTATAATTATGTTTAAATGCGTGTAAAAGAGGCTCTGATGCCACTGTTTGGATTTCTCGTATATGATTTTAATTAAGCTCATTTTATTAACTCATGTAACCTGATTTAAAACTTCTTTTAAATCTCAATTAATCATATTAATTTATCAAATCAAATTTACGCGCGCGGAAGCGTGTGTTGGTTACATTAAATTTTGTATCAAAACAAATCTAAAATCCAGGAATCCAATTACATGCGGTTTAAACAATAAATCAAACACAACCATAGAGTGTTTAGAAATCGACATTTACGAAGAACCCCAATAAGACACGGTGGATGCAGCAACGGTCTCGCCAGTGACTTCAATCCATGATCCGTCCAAAATCAAGATTCGTCTCATGAAATGCGAAACCGACAGCAGATCTAGAACCGTGGCGACAACGGCTACGACATTGAGACCCAGCGGCGACGGCGGCGGAATTATGGTTCCGACGGAACTTTCTGGCTGTTCCTAGGGTTCCTGTGGTGTGATCGGGTTCTAGCAGCAAGTCCGGCCGATCTTCGGTGGCTCTCCGATGACTACCTCGATGGTGGTGGTGATGCGCCGGTCGGCGGCTAGAGGCCGGCGGCTAACGGTGGTCGGCTACGGTTAGGGGTGGGATTAGGGCTTCAAGAGAATTCTCTAATTCTCTGAATTTGTTTCTCATTAAATGAGCCTAAGCTACTATTTTATTATGAACGGAAATTACAATAATTCCCCTGTAACTTTTACAGTTAAAACCCTAAAGTATAATTAACTATTTATTTATAACCTTTTAATTATTAATAAACAGATAATTCGAAATTCATATTTCAAACAATATCTATTTAAATTAATAATTAATAGATAATTCGAATTTCAAATTTAAACAATATCTATTTAAATTAATTATCAAATAATTAATTTTTTTCACCTAGCTTTTACCTTTGTTATTTCACAAATAATAATTTCCTCTTTATTTTATTATTTCATAAATAATAAAATATACATTTGTTATTTCATAAATAACAAATCACTACTTATTATTATTATCTTCATAATAATAAATCACCAGTTCTATTAAACCGCTTATAATAGTTTTAGATATTAGATAAGTTGCTTTCCAAAGTGTAACTCTTTGTATCATACCTTTCTATAATAACATTGACTTTTATCAATGATCGAACATTCAATATCTAACAATTGTATCATATTTAAAATTATAAGTAGATTACATATCACCTCGTTTAAGATTGTCAGTGGCTTTTGCCATCAACCACTCAAGTTAAATTCCGTTTTTTCTATTGCAAAACACACTTAGACACTTGGTTGAGTGGTTTAAGTTGGAGTATTGTCTAATTTGTCTTCACTTCAACTCCAGCCCTTCAAGTTTCTAATATAATACTTCAACTTGACCATGTACTATATATAATATATATGTTTCAAAACTATTTACTTCTTTACTAATTTGATTTATCTTCAATAGCTTCCTTTTGTTAGTTTATAAACATAAAAAAATAACTAGTTTGTGGTTGTGTGTAAATTTTTCAGAGTTCAGTTTACTAAACACAAATGAACGCCTAGCGCAGTTGGTTATTACTTGTTTTGAGCTATTCGGTGACACGGGTTCATTCCCCCCTTATGCGCCACCTTTTTTTTTTCATTTTCTTATTATTTCTTAATTAAATTACTTTTTAAACCTGTTACACCGCAAACTTTATTTGAATTCTTGTAAAACGCTACGTACATGCATAATAATGTTTTATATCTAGCTAAGCACTACAGCAAAATTTGCGTAACACAGCTTTTAATGATTAAAAAGCTGCATTAGAATGTAACTTTTTTCTTAATTGCCACTTTTATAATGCAACTCTTTGTAAGAAAAGTTGGATTATATTACAAAAAAATTGCATTATATCTAATGCAACGTCATCTAACGCAACCTTTTGTGACAAAAAAAAAAAAGTTGCAGTAGGCTTACTTTTTGGTAGTGATGTTTCAGACTTTATAACCGATCCACCGCAAGCTCATATGTTTCTGTTAATTGTACCATCTTGATTAACATGTACTGATTCAAAAATAAATACAACTTTAAGTAAGAGAAAATAGATTTATTACAAACTAGAATCTAGCACCCCCCGCGCTGCGGCGGGGGATCGATATTCTCACATGAACAGGTAAACAACATGTTAATCGAGAAACCCAATTTTGTTGAGACGTAGATAAAAAAATCAATCAAATGAAAACTACCTGCAATAACAATCAAAAGATCATGAGTAACACCACATGTGGACATATTCAATTAAAGAGAAGATCTCAGTTGCAGAAAAATTTTCTTGATATGATGTTGTACAAACCCATCATCCATATCAACAAAAGCACAATCTTCGTATTATTTCTTCAAAAATAACACATGAATGGAGTCTTTAGCATAAAAAATACCTGAATTTTCATGAACCAATTTATCTCATCATCCTATCATGTTTCTTCATCGTAAATACCCGTGATCATTGCTGCAAGAAATCAACAGACGATATTCAAGAATTAGCATTATATCTTTGAAAAACCTTTTTTTTTTGTTGCTATTTGGGCCTCTTGTATTTAGTCAGATTCAACACATACTTTCAACCAAACACAAACATGAATAAATGAAAACACGTACAAAACTACTTGTATCCCATAGGGATGGATGCCTCTTAACACCTGCAATAACAACTTAAAACAATATTAAGCAAAAAACAGAACCTCAACTGAGAGAAACATAACTATTAGTTGATAAGTTAATATAAATTAATCAAACCAACAAAGGCATGTATCAAAAATCTGAGAATTATGTATTAACACCTGCAATAAAACAACAAAACAGTATCTTTTAATTCATAAATCCGTTAATGCCCTTTTTTCTTTCCATTCCCCTTCAATCTCTGTCATCAAGTTTCTGTAAGAAATATATGGCAATACTAAGAAAATAACTTTGGATTAAAGTCTCATAACCTTAATATAGATAGGATAAGTAGCAACATCCATTCAACAACAAAAATATGTCTTCCATTTCCATTACTTACTAATTAGAGCTTTAATAACACACGTCATACTAATTAGAGATTTAATATTACTATCACATGTCACCAAAACATTTCAAACCAACTGCCAAGTGAATGACAATACTACAAATCCTAAAATTTACATTGTATATCTTCCTAGAGAGTGATACACAATCAAATTACCATCTGCATGCTAAAATTCTAAATGCCAAGTATCCATCATAAATGGTAATTCATATTAGTCAAAAACACATGAAAAGTATTGTTATTTGTATGATTCTAAAATCAAATTCCACTCATCTGAAAGGAATGACAGCCAACATTTTCTCTAAGCATTTAAATTTGCTAATGCAAAAAAGCAACATATACTGGTCTTATAATGATATATATTAGTAACACATATAGCACTAATTTAAATATAATAGACCTGATAGCACCCCAAAGTGAAACAACCGGTTTACAGAAACACATCCAAACATTAAGTTGAAGATGGCGATTAGGGTTGGAGGTCTCAGCCTTGGCGATTTTTCGGAATATGGCATGCAGCTACCGACATGATATAGAAGTCCCTCGCTTCTTCAAACAGAAATTAAAGCAAGTCAACGGATCAATTATAAGAGATGGGATGAAGATGGCAATTAGGGCTAGTGGTTTACCTCTGCTTTTGCGATTTGTTGTCGGCTGAGGATTATACAAAAGTTAAATCATAAGAATTAATGAAATAATCATATAGAGAGATCGTATGTAGATGGCGATTAGGGCTGGTGGTTTACCATGTCGTCTTCTGAAGAAGAACACTCTGCAAAGAAGAGGTGTCAATGGAAAGGAATATGGTTTATGTCGCTGCATCATAGAGTTGTAGTTGACCTGCCACCGTCGCCACCACCGCCTACCGGCGCTTTCACCGCCTTCACGCATTCCACCTTCAAATCCGGATCTGTATGAGAAAGATAGAGAGGAAAGATGAATCAGCGGGTAGAGATGGCAGAAGTGAGAGGTGTTAGAAGCTTAAGCAACTAAAACTGAACAGTAATTGCGAAATCATAGCTGGTCGCGGTTGCTTTGGAGAGCTAGAAACCTCAGAGAACTGAATAGACGATCTGTATGTGTGTCTTGATGGGGTACCATCACCGATAATTAGGGTTATTCCGGCGGTGGCGTCTTGAGGAATTATCAGTCAGCAGTCTTTAACTGGAGTGTAATTTTTTGAATTGTCTTACGTACCTTATATTTCATCCAGAATCCCTTACTTTAAATCTTTTTTAGTTATGTATGACCGGGTAATGACGTGAGTCCGAGTTTGTCAAAGTTAAACTTGGTTTATTTAAATTAAGAGAAACTTAATTTGATCGTTAACTCAAGAGAGCTTGGCTCGCTTAACTTAACTTAAAATCTTGACTCGTTTAAGATTTTAATTCTACAGATTCGTAATTATTATAATTTGTGTATAACATAATATATATCATTTAATTATTTCATTTATCATGTCTGAATTTATATAAACTCAACCTGATTCTAACTATTAGCGTGACAATCTCATGTATCACGTGAGTGACTCGCCATATATAAACATATATGTATTATGTAGAGTACACGTTTGCAAATGTTAACTTGTATATTATACAATGAAAAAATATTTTATAAAACAAAGTTACAAATCCCGAGTGGTATATAATAAAGATTTATAAAATAAGCATAATATTTAAAACATTAATAAAATTTTCTAGGTAATTGAATGTAAAAATGAATAAATTCTGTTAAAAAGGTTAAATGAATAACGTATAAAAATTAGAAAATTAAAAGGCCAATTAAAATGTTGTCATATCCTATAAAGGTTAACCAGCTTTATTGGTGTATTCTCCCGACAACATAAATATTATTAAAATATAATGTTACATAAGCCAAAAGTCATCATCTTCTTTCATCTTCTTCCTTCTCTGTAATAGCAGGCATATGATCTTCTCTCGATCTGAAATTTTTTTGATCTCCTAACATTTACTCATTTCTTCTTAGTTTAACAAATCGACAGATGTTAGAGGGTCAAAACCACAAGATTGAATGCTAATTACATACCTAGATCAACCAAACGGTAGTTGACCGGACTGCCGCCGGAGGGTCAAGGGACCCTCTGGACCCTCCCTTAAATCCGCCGATGTGAGTCAGAGAGAAAAGAGAAAGAGAATTTTATATATAAAGATATGTATCTTTGTTTGTCTGCCTATATATATTGTGTATGTATATATGTGCGCATAAGAAACTTGTATGTTATGCATAGAATCATGCAAATATTCTATAGTACTTTTGTGAGTGACCAAATCTTTCACTTTTAAATATATGTTAATAAGCAGAGAATTCCTACGGCTATGTAACAATTATATAATATTAATGGTTATTCTCTTAGTATAATTAACTAAGTAAATGGTCTAGTCTTGTTTAGTTTGATACCAGGTGGTTTTGAATTAAAACACAATTTAACCCAACTATTCAATCCTACTTGAGAAAACTATATGTGGTTTGAAAAGATTAAAATTAGCCTGAAACCAAACTGAATCATCTTATCAGTTTAAACCGAACTATAACACCATTAATGTGGGGTCAAGATATGTCTAGAAACTAAAGTATAGTGATTCCTGTGCAGAGGATTATGTTAGAAATTTAGTCTTCACTAACGTTAATGAATTGGGATCTCGACTCTCAAGTTAAATGGTTAAAATTAATTTTAATTTTAACCATTCAACTTAAGAGAATTGTGAAGCTTGTTATCTCTAATGCTAATGTGTTACATCCTTTGAATAAATTGTAGCAATTAATTTATAAATTAAACCATTTATTTAATATTGTGATTATGATTTTTTAATTAGAGTCATAATTATATTAATAAAATTGTTGGTTTCATTTGTATAAGATAAATGCAAGGTCTCAGTTGGAATGCATATAATGAGCTTCAAGGTTCATTATTTGGTGATGAAATGATAAGGATGATAAAAATAGAGTTAGAGAATAGAACATTGTGTTCTATCAAGTTATGTAAATTGAGAGATGTGTTTCTCTAATCATTCCACCATCTCAGTTTCATATTTTCTTGCCATTTCTAAACACATCAATAATCCAGTGATATTGCGGGTGCGGGAACATTCCCGGGAGTACGCAAACTGTTCCGTTTGTTGTACCCTGGGAGACAGATGCTTTTATCTTGTGTAGAGGCGTGAAATCTGATTTAAGAGAAGCGTATTGAATACGTGCCTCAACTGTAACATCCGGGAATTTCCGATTATATTTTCCGGTATGCAATTATCATCATTATTAAATAAAACGTTTACGTAAAAATTATCTTGTTACATTACATCTTAAATCATTATATTAATCAATAAAATCTTATTAATAATTGATTTAGTATTATATTTAAATCAAGGATTTATACAAAATAACTAT
>WOUH02000015.1:10207894-10222440 GCA_009936405.2 Stevia rebaudiana
GTATAGAGATATGTTAGTAATAAAAGTAGATCATGTAATAGTAACTTGATATGTAATCGGGTTTGCTTATCAATAGAGAAGTTTAGTTTTAATTTCCGCTGCAATTGAGTTGTCTCTAATATAACTATTGTGCTCATGAGTAAATCCGATGACGTGACGTGTCACGGAAGACGGGCGTCACATTTTCACTTGAAAAAGGGTCTTTATTCAATGGTTGCAGCACAATTAGATGGAGTTACAATGGATGCAATTGATTGGTGGTCAACTTATGGTGCCGAAACACCAGAATTAGCTGAAGTGGCAAAAAAGGTCTTATCACAACCTATAAGTAGTTCTTCAGCTGAAAGAAATTGGAGTACCTATTCTTACAATCATAGTGTGAAGAGGAATCACCTAAACAGTAAAAGGATAGATGCACTTGTGTATGTCCATTCTAATATTCGCATAACATGAAGATTTTCTGAAGCATATAAAGAAGGACCACATAAGAATTGGGATATGGATCCAGAAACTTCAAACTTAGAAGGCACAAGGCTAGCGAACATAATCGGGGAGGATCTAGGCAAGGATGAAGAAGGCTATAATGAGAAAGGAAAAAAGCGAAGGGTGGAGTAATTTTAATAGTTATATGACTTTTATCAGTTATTTTTTAGTACTTTTTAGTTATATCATTTGTCTTTTGATGTTTAAATTATATAATGTTTTGAATTCTGAAATTAAATTTGAACTTTGAAAGTTTATAGTATTGACTTGCTTATAATATTTGATTTACAAAAATAGCACTAATTTTAAGTGGTACATCGTATTACATTATTTGTTACACCGTACCGGAGCGAACCGAAATGAACCTACCCTCCTTCGTACCGAATTTTAGGGACCTAGCGTACCGCGTACCACGTTCCCGTACCAGAGCGTGCCGCGATCCGTGTGACACCTCCTCCTAACCACTTGGGCTAGGAATGATTTGTAAAAATAGAATTAACCACAATCAATCCAAATGAGGTTATCGAGAATATTTTAGCTTGCAAACCGTTATCGATAAACTCATCCATTTGTTAGTATCCTTTCAAACAACAGGATCGTGTCAACTGTAAATGACAGCCTGTTTGAGCAAACAACAGCTGAAAACGGCTGCTAATACCCCGTAGGCTGAGCAGCAAATGAAGAAATATGCTCGAGGAGGGCTCAGGTCTGATGATAGCCTTTAAAAGGTTATGATAAAAACCAGGAAAAGTAAGATTCCAATGATTATAACACTAGATTGTTGGGAGTTTGAAATGGAAATCAATGGAGAAAATCAAATTTTAACGAATAAGATCGATGATCGAAATAAGATAAAACTATGTATGCGTTCACCAAATAAGAAGTTTGAACAAACCTTAAAGTTTGTTTCCATTCGTTGAATCATTGTGACTGAAAGGAAAGGAATCAAAAGTCATAAGAATCACAGATCCGATCGAATACTAAAATTATATACACTCTGGTCATACATCATACAATTCTCACCATCGTGTGTTCATATTTTGAATTATCACATCAATAACTTTTATGTTAATTTTGTTGTTCACATATTTTCCTTGGAAAATTCACTGTTATTGCCAATGGTTTCCGTTAGGAACAAGACAAAACCGGTTAGGATTCCGATAAGCGTAACAAGGAAGCTTTCCGGCGAATTGGTGGTAGAAGAACTGAAGATTCACAGGCGGTTTCGCCGATGAATGGATGCACCCGTTCGCGACGGCAAAAGGAAATCTCACGGGGCAAGCGGACGAAGACAGAGATTCCGGTGACGCCGCCGGTGTACTGGGGGGTGAGTTAGATCTAGACAAAGAGGTGGTGGACGGATTCAGAGAACATTTTTTCGGAATTGATAGAAACGCTCTGATTTTAACCGATGGTGATTGCAGAGAAATTGTTCGATCATATTCCTCAACGAGATTCGCTAGATCTTCATCGGATGTTACACAAATAAGCGCGTCAAGATCCTCCGCCGGCAATTGACATCTCAAACTCACCGTCTTCCCGCACAATTCAGCTAGTTTCACCATCAATTCTGTAAATCACACGTAAATCTCATATCAGAATCTAAAAACTCAATCCCAAAAATAACGAATCGACTGCTCACCAGAAAAGGAGATGGACCGATTAACAGTGAGGACGTGTGTGTGGCCGCCGTGGTACCGGAGCTTGCCGTCGGGATACCAAGGGAGGATCCGGCCGCCGTAGCTATAAAAGGATTTAATCGCTTCTGTGGTCAGAAGCTTTTGAGAATTTCCCGCCGTTTCAGATCTAAACTGTTTGATTCTTCTACCCTGAGCAAAATACGATTTGCATCGTATTTATAGGGTTTTCTTGGGGAAGAAAGGACCACTTGGGGTCGGATCGGGTACGTGGCCCGCATTATCGGGTTACCGCCTTAATGAATTAGTTGTTGAAAATATAAAATATTATTTTTATGAAAATCGTTTATTGAAATGATAATATGATACATGGAATTTCGTATGTAAATTCTTATTTAGAAATTGGATTTTATTGATCCCACCTTTTACCTGTTGCCGATAATAATCGCAACTGAGTTTATTCTTACCACCGGTTCCTACTCTCGTACTTATTTTTTTTCATTGGACCCCGCCGTTAAAATAGCTAACGCCTTTTAGTTACTTGCAAGGGGATTTTACAACTCCCCTTTTACATTATCTTTTGCTTTTAAACTCGGGGCTGAAACATTGGAACTATAACCTATTGAACTATATGCGATGTTGAACTACTTGAACTATGTTGTTTGAACTGTTTGCTAAACTCTTGTATGAACTATGTGTGTGTGCTCATTAACTTGTTGCAAGCCACAATCTGTGGTGGTAGATCTATTGTCCTAACCATGCCACCCAACCGGTGACCACACTAAGCTAAAGTAGGGGTAGTGTTGGATCTACCCCAACTCGGTTAAACTAAGGTTTGATCCACAATAGTACATAATTAGTTTTCACATTTGGTTTACATAACATGTTCAAGTCACATTGCTAAACTATCGAATCTATTAACTATTGTTTATAAACTGTTGTAGCTCACCAACTACCGTTTGTAGTTGACACTTGATTTCCCAAATGTTCCAGGTACAATTTAGCATGAAGTATGATGATGATTTGTTGTTGAAGTTGATCTAAGATTGTATGATGCTAAAAGTTACATTTTTTTATGTTAGAATGTATGGAACAATTATGTTGTCTTTGATTGTACTTTGAGATGTAAAACAATGTAAATTTGATGATTTAATATATGAAACGTATTAATAGTAAACCATTGAGCTATTGAACAATCATATGGTCACGCCGGTATTTCTGCCACCGGCAGGGTGTGACAGATTGGTATCAGAGCCTTAGTTGTAGGGAATTAGGTTATTAGAATAATAATCTAGTCTACGACCTAAGCTTGCATGAAAATAACTTATGTGATTATATGCTTATGTGTTTCCCCTATATGTTTACATTTCTTGTCTTTATCTTCATCGCAATCCTCATTCCTATCTCTATATTCTACCCTTAGGAATGGATTTAAATAAAATGATTTTATAAACCTCCCTTAGATATTTGTCTAATCTAAAATGAAGATCTCATTAAGGTCTTAGATTTCTTGATAACAATAGGGACACGTGTAAGCTGGAAGGGTGATTGCTTGTACTTTGGGTGTCCTGTCTAGGAAACCACTTCGTATAAATCCTAATCTACCGAAGGACCCGTCGTGCTTTTCTAGGGATACTTAGAGTGAGTGATCACTTATAGGCTAAACATGTCTCCTACCGTTGTTAAAAGAAACCCTAAGCACCTTGATATGTCAAAAGTAACCATTACCGATTACCATTCATGAACATCATTCATTCTCTTCATCTCCATTATTTTACATCTATAAGTAATATTCATTCAAAACTAAAATATCGCTATTGTTTTTACTTGGAATGTATTCTCTAAAATGACGCGTCCGCAATCCAAGTAGCAGCATAGTGGCCGAGAATATCGGTGAACAAATGGCCAAAGCGATGGCGGGATTCATGACCCAAACAAACCAAACTTCAAACAATCACATTAACGGTGAGGGTTAAGTGGTTGCACTTTCAAACATTTCAATTCATGCAACCCAAAGCCGTTTACTGGCACTGAGGGGGCTACTGTGTTGCTCCAATGGTTTGAATCGATCGAGAAAACATTCCGCCATAGTAGATGTCCCGAACACCTAGGAATCGAATATGGTACGAGTGTTTTTGAAAATCGGGCGCTCACTTGGTGATGTTGAACTATTTGAACTACTGAACTATATAGGATGTTAAACTAAGTGAACTATGTTGTTTGAACTACTTGCTAAACTCTTGTATGAACTATGTGTGTGTGATCATTAATTTGTTGCAAGCCACGATGTGTGGTAATAGATCTATTGTCCTAACCATGCCACCCAACTGGTGACCACACTAAGCTAAACTAGAGGTAGTGTTGGATCTACCCCAACTCGGTTAAACTAATGTTTGATTCCCAATAGTACATAATTAGTTTTCACATTTGGTTTACATAGCATGTTCAAGTCAAATTGCTAAAGTATCGAATCTATTAACTATTGTTTATAAACTACTAGCTTAAAAACCCGTGTATTACACGAGTTTACATAATTAACATTATTTTTTTTTTAAATTTAAAAACAAAAATTGTTAAGACTTGAAATGTTATAAACTGTTTCCGTTATGGGTGGACTGACTATTAAGCATTGCAAATCTCATAGATGAAAAAACAATTTGCTCTTTTAAAAATATAAGATAAATACTTAATTATATAATAAAAAATTTAATTGATTAGTATTTAAGAAATAATAAAAAATATATATATAAATTCAAAAATTGTGGTGTTGTCATGCGACATTATTTGGAATCAAGTCTTAACTTTTTTTGTCCATAAACCAGCAACGGAAAACTATTAAGATTTGAAACGTTTGAGACAAAAACTTGAAACATTAGGGACGGAACTTTTTATGATTTAAAACATTAGGGATAAAAATTGTTAAGACTTGAAACACTATGGACGATTTCTGTTAAAGAGTGACTGAAACTGTTAAACATTGTAAACTGCAAGGATTAAAACTGTAATTTATTCTTTTCAATATATATATAAATACTTAATTAGATAATAACAAATTTAATTGATTTTGAAATTTATAGCTATTTTAGAATTTAAGATAAAATAAAAAATATATAAAAATTTAAATAATTATGGTGTTGACATGTGACATTTATGTTACTCTTTTATTAGAGATAGATTGTAACTCACTGGCTACCGTTTGTAGTTGACACTTGATTTCCCAAATGTTTCAGGTACAATTTAGCATGAATTATGATGATGATTTGTTGTTGAAGTTGATCTAGGATTGTATGATGCTAAAAGTTACATTGTGTTATGTTAGAATGTATGGAACAATGATGTTGTCTTTGATTGTACTTTGAGATGTAAAACAATGTAAATTTGATGATTTAATCTATGAAACTTATTAATAGTAAACCATTGAGCTATTGAACAATCAAAAGGTCACGCCGGTGTTTTCGCCACCGGCAGGGTGTGACAACCTCATTGTACATATTGTTTAAATTGTTTCTTTATTAGTATTTTGTTTTGTTTTTTTTAAGTTTGTTACTTTGTGTTTCTAAAAAGCGTAAACTGCAATTTGAGTCCTTGTGTTTTGAGGGCGCTGACATATTAATTCCAAACCACTTAAACTTGTAATTTGCGTCCTTGTGGAATATGATTTTATTAAGATACAACCATAGGATTAACGGGAGGCAAAAATATATTTTAAAATATGTCTAAAAGACTGTTTAGCCCCTATCCTATTGCAATTTGCATTCATCAACCATCTCCGTCTTCATAAGACTCAGGTTTTCTCTCCAAACGTCAGTTTCTTCCCATGTTTTTCCATTATTACCATGTTTTCTTTCCAAAATCGTCACAAACCATTGAAACACTTAGAATCTACCTAATTCCATTTCAAAACCGATTATAACATATTACAACATTTCAAATTATATACACATTTAAGTAAAATTCATACAATTAGGGGCTAAATTACATACTATGGAAAAACCATTACTAGCATAGCATATTTGAGGTTATAATTCTCTAAAAAAAAATCAAAAAAAGCATTATAGGTTGCTAAATAGTTACACTTTCAATATCCAAAAAGTCGAACATAGTTTTGACTATTCCAGCATCTCCTTGTCACTCTCTAGCAGAAAACCGAAGCTAAGGTTGTTTCAGAACCTCACACCTAGTCAGAAAGGCAAACTGAGGTATCCAACACTAGCAATCAGCCGGAGTTCGGCTTCAATAACAATAAGCTACAAATTCCTAATAGTAAACAACACAGATGAGTCCCCGATTTGAGTTTTCCCCGATAAATACTAAAAATGACTATTGTGGGTAACGAAATTACCTTTGAATTTAAATATTAAACCAAGTTAAGGTTGTTGTGTTAGGTAGCAATATACGTAGATATAGTTCCTCAGATATCTCCTACATTCATGCATATGATAGTATTAAATATTTGGAATGAGAATCATGAAATCATGAATCAAATGAGCCTAAAATTCCATCTACGTTAATTTGGTATTAGGATTTGAAATCTTGTAAAATAAATTAATTAAAAAGTTACACTTTAGTCCTTCAAGTTTAGTGTTGTATTTTTAGAACACCCTGGTTATTACTCAAGTATTTTTAATATTCACGGTTAAATACGAGTCCGTATTTATTTCGGATTGGAGTTTGGTTTATTTTATTCCAAGTCACCCGGGTTCGTTAACCGGCAACAAAATGTGACACCCCACTTCCCGGCCCTCGGTCCCCGACCTCCGGCCCAAGAATAGATCATCACTAATCAGTAATTAAGCAGGATCGAGCCAACAGTTTACAAACAACCCAGATTACACCAAACATCTTTTATTTCATGTAATAATGTAGATTACAACGGAATATTACAAGGTCCCTCTGATCAGAATGGCATCAGAAAACAACCAGTTGCTATACAAAAGTTTGGTTCGATTCTAGTATAGTTTGGGTGCACACGATTTTTAACGTGTTAGTTAGTTAAACCATAATAATATTGTTCCATGACTAACTTAGATTGTCTTGTGTCAAATCCGGGTACAAAAGTCACGTTAAATAACATTAGTTAAATAATAAGTTCAAGATGTGAAATCAAGTTAATGAATGAACAATTAGTTTCATATAGTTTGCAAGAGTTTTAACCTGAAAATGTCGGATGTAAAATTTCATTTCATCCAAAACATTATAAAGCCAATCAATAAGCTCATACAAAGATTCAACTTCAATGCATGTGAACATGTCAAATTTTAGCTTGACTTTCTTCATTTTTGATAATTTGGGCTTTGGATCTTCTTTTTTCCATGACCACATGTCAAAACTAATGTCTAATGATCTGAAATTAATGTCCACAAGTCAAGATTAAGAAGGCTTGATATTGTAACTACATGGTTTGCCGTCGGTTTTGACCTTTCAAAATAAATTGCCCAAAAACTTATCTTAACGTTCGAATTAGGGTATGAAACCTATGCCATTATCTTAAGAAATTAATAAGTTCTTTATACGAATCAAATAACACTTGAATTTTCGTACAAAACAGAATCCAGTGCGAAAACTGATTTGATACAAAACAAACTCCTGTTTCGCATGAGTTTTGGTGATTCTACTAAAAAATGCGATGAACGCACCGAATTCGTTTTCGTGTGTTTATGATAGTAATCAACCTGGTAAATAAACTTGTCCCTGTGTATTAATCATCAACAATCTATTACAATGATTTGATTATGAATTATAACAAGATTTGGGCATGAGCTCTAGAGAGAGAAAGTTTTACAATAATAATGCCTAAGCTCTCTAAATGTTCACTACCACCCATCACCTCAAGTGAAGACCTCCTTATATAGATGAAGCCTGGTTCGCATGAAGCCATACGAATCAACATGTGATTCGTATGAGATTCATACGAATCACACTTATTTCGCATGAGTTATACGAACACCATGTTGTTTCATGTAGTTCATACGAATCAAATGGTGATTCGTATGAAACACATATGAATCACACCGTCTGGCTAGCTCCGGATCTGGTCTAGATCTCCGAATATTGACGTTTAAGCTCCAGACTTGATATGACATTGAAGAATCTTGATCAACACGTTAGGGACATATAGGAAATGCTCTTACACTCACCAACATTATTGTTGACCCGTTTTGTGAATGTATTCTCAGGTAATTAATTTAGTTTTGCCACTTAGTTGATTCTTAGCAAGGAGTTGCACCATTACATATGGACACATCTACTTTTGGACATTTAGTGTTATCCAAATGTCATAGTTTGATGACAATGATCATCTGTCTAAATTCGCTTCCGCAATATCATTTGTAAAACGATCATGTAATTTGTAATAAAGAAAGTTGCCGTTCAATGTTGCCAATGTCTATGATTTCCCTGACAGTCATGCCCCACACGGTTCCACCATGGATTAGGGTGTGACATTGGATTTATGGGGACGGGGTGACTTACGTGTATCTGTATAATTTTGGCCAAAGTAGACGGATGAAGACCAACTAACTATCAAATGGGCTAATATGAGAAAAAAGATTGGCCGGTTCACAGAGTTCTACATAGAAATCTACGCAAATCGTGAACCGGCGTGGAACGATGATGACACTTTGGAGAGGGCGAAAGCTCAATACCAAAATGTCATGGGTATAACTTTACCCATGTTGGTTGTGTGACGCATTATGACCATATGTTGAAATTAACCACTTTTTTAAGTCGTCTTTTATTTTATATGATGTAACCCTTTATTTATGTTTTTTTATGTAGTTTTAAAGTATTGTTATTTTTAAGTTTTTAATGAATGAAATACGCGTTTTCAGTTTAATTTTTAGATTCAAGGTCGAAAAGATTAGAATTATAGTGACATCAAAGAATCGCTTGTTTTTTAGATTTAAACTATTTCGTATTTTTGTTTTCCTAAAAGCGATCTCTTCCCAACGCATGATGTCAAACTAAAAACTTTTTTTTTGTCCGTTTCTTTCATTACCTAAATAACTAAATTATAAAAACTTTAGTAGCTTTCTGCATATCATTGTAGAGAGAGAAACATATAGATACATATACGTATATATATAGACCGAGAGTTTGTGCTGTTGAGTACTACCACAGTGGTGAGTAGGGAGAATCATAACAATGGCCTCATCACCAGAAAAAGCGACGACTCTTATCCGCCGTGAGGCCACTTCTTCCTCCTCCGCCGCCGATGTTGTCCCGGACTGGACCACCGATCCATCCGTCGGTGATCAGATCCGCCACCGTGGCACAGCTGCTTCCGTCGATAACTCCACTCGTCCCGTCGTTACTCAGGCTTCCGCTGCTGCAACTGCTGCTAAAGGTAGCTACTTAATTAAGTAATTAACTGATTTATTTTGCGAGAATTTGATTTGATTGAACTTGTTTGTTAGTTTCTGTCATGATCTCCGATTTCTGTGAGAATTAGTTGAAATTGGGAACAATTTGATAAGTGATTGCAGACAGTAGTCGTTAGTTTATAATTTTGCAAGAATTCGGTTGTTCATTTTTTATTATAGTTGGACATTGACAGATTGAGATTATGGAATTGATGACACAGATTCAAACAAAAAGGTTGACTGTATACTGCTAGCTCTGCTAATTTAGTAATTTGTGAGAAAATATTATTATCTCCGATTATTTTACTCTAATTATCATGCCATGAACCAAATAGCGATTATTTTACTCTAATTATCATGCCATGAACCAAATAATATATAACAATACAGTAACATAGTGATCAAGATAATGGTTTTTAAGGTTTTGAATCAGAACGATGCTCAATTAATCCAAATTTTATGATGGAGTTTGGCATAAACATGCCCATTTGTGTAATATATGATTTATTTCATCTTAGGGATTATTATTAATACATACATTATGAAAGTATTATTTATAGTATTAACTAAAAAAATTGTTTCTTCAGGAACTGGACCAACCAGTATGGTTAAAGCACAAACTCGCCATCCACTCGATCCTCTAGCTGCTGCTGAAATCTCCATTGCAGTTGCAACTGTTAGAGCTGCAGGAGCAACACCAGAGGTTAATAATATTATTAATAATTATCACACACTCAAAACAATTAATCCTATAAAGTTTCTTTATCTTTGTAAAGATAAACTAGAATTTTGATTTTATATTGGCATATTTAGGTAAGAGATAGCATGCGCTTTATAGAAGTGGTGCTTGTGGAACCAGCAAAGAATGTGGTTGCATTAGCAGACGCGTATTTTTTTCCACCATTTCAACCGTCATTATTACCTAGAACCAAAGGAGGTCCCATAATCCCGACTAAACTTCCACCTCGACAAGCTAGACTTATTGTTTATAATAAGAAATCAAATGAAACAAGTATATGGATTGTTGAGCTATCAGAAGTTCATGCTTTAACTCGCGGTGGTCATCATAGAGGGAAAGTTATTTCATCTAAAGTTGTACCTGATGTACAACCTCCTATGGTATGTAACTTTTCTTAAACGATTTTTTTTATAGTTTAATTCTGTTCATTGGCTTTAGAAGTTGTTTCTGTTATCTATTTATGATTAACAATCAGATCTTTTTTATGTCTGTCTTTAGGTGGTTGGTGATTGACAATTAAGAAATTAATCTTATATAAGTAGCATTTAATAACTCTACCAACTCTAGTTGGTTTATTGTTTATGGTTAAGTTTTTTTTAAATTGGTAAAACATCATTTGTTAACCATAAGCTGATAAGCCCAAGAGCTACTCTAAATTGAAACCCTTCTTTTATTAACAATATAAATATTTGCTAGATGATTAATGATTGACTTTGTGACCTCTAGGAAATATTTAGCAGGCACTCATATCTCTATGAATTGAGCTTTCATAAGTTTTATCTGTGATGTATACTTGCAATTTTTTCCCATTTTAGTCATCTTTTTCTTTGTACATCTGAGTCACTAAAAGCTTTTTATTTGTCATGTTTGGTAATTATCCAGACTTCCCTACGGTTTGGTAATAAAAGATCACACACTTCATTTTTAATATTTTGTTTTCTTCATATCTGTTCTAATTAGTATTCTGCCACTTTTTAATAGGATGCTGTTGAATATGCTGAATGTGAAGCCATTGTAAAGGATTTTCCACCATTTAAAGAGGCCATGAAGAGGAGAGGTATTGAAGATATGGACCTTGTGATGGTAGATCCCTGGTAATTATTTTGCACGTTTTCTTAATTTACAACCATATATTCAAAATGTTATATTCTTCTATGCCATGTCAGCATTGACTTGTCTTGATATTCTGTTAAGAGTCTTAGAGACAGCTAGACGCAGTTAGTTGTTGACTTTTCAAGTATTTTCTAGTATAAATACCTTCTCTTCCTTGTATTGTATATTTGTATTAATTCAATGCAATAGTAATTGAAATATCTATCTTTCTTTCAAGGAAATGTATTTAGGAATATATTTATGCTTGTTTGTTTGTTATCTTTAGGTAATGTTTGCGTTAAAGAGTTGCATAAGGAGATAGGTTTGCTTGTTCACTAAGGTTATCTTACCATAAAGAGCTCTATGTAATTCATAATTAAGCAATCAAAACATTTGTATTTTCTTAATTTATTAGACCAAAACCATGCCGAATGATGAAAATGCCTATAATATTTTTGATAAAATCCGCAATTTTAGCCTATAATTTGTTGAAATCTCAACTCAAATTTTTTTTTTTTCACTTTTCATGATTTTTTGGGCATTTTTATCACCACGCATGTTTTGGCCAAAAAATATTTGATAACATTTAGATAAGAATTTGTGTATTTATTGAGATTATTTTTACCATAAACAGTGACCGTGTGATGTACAAAATACGGGTGGATTTAAATTGAAATAGTTAAATACCTAGACTGTGTCTCCACATACATATTACCCCAAATGTTTTGTTGGTATTATTATTATTGTATGCTAATGTGTAAAATGCCAAATTTAATATTCCAGGTGTGTTGGTTACCACAGTGAAGTTGATGCACCTAACCGTAGACTAGCAAAACCACTTATATTCTGTAGAACAGAAAGCAATTGTCCAATGGAAAACGGTTACGCGCGTCCAGTTGAAGGGATTGATGTTTTAGTTGATATGCAAAACATGGTGGTGATTGAATTCAAAGACCGCAAACTTGTTCCTCTTCCGCCAGCTGACCCGTTAAGAAATTACACAGCTGGCGAAACACGAGGCGGTGTTGATCGAAGTGATGTGAAACCACTAAACATTGTTCAGCCTGATGGACCGAGTTTTCGTGTTAATGGCCATTTTGTTCAATGGCAGAAGGTTTGTGCTGTTTTATCTGGTCTTCTTACAGGTGGCAATTTCGACCCGTTTTAAAAATGGACCGATTCGTTTATGCTTTCTCCAATGGGTCAAATGAGTATACTCTTAAAAGCGTATAAAGTGATAAAAGCTCCTATACCATCAGCTGATATATTACAGGCTGATTAATAATGAAGTGTCGAATCTGTTCCTTTACGGGTAAACGGGTCAATCCGGTTTATATACTTCATCCCATCATGGGTCAAATGGGTAAATGTCAAAAGTTTAGCTAAAATGGAAATGGTTGTGTATTTAAACATAAAACCTCCTTATCTGTTTTCTTTCAAAATTTGTTAATACTGTAATAAGATTCTTTTAATTATATTGTCACATTAATAAACTTAAAAAAATAAAAATAAAAATAAAAATAAAAATCTGTTCAAATTGGAGAAAAAGATAAAAGAGCATAAATGACCCGCACCCAAACATTGACCATTTTGACCCATTCTGCCATCTCTAGGTCTTCCTTTTTTATCTATTAATTCCAAGTGTGTTTACAAACTTGTTAGGATTAACTTCTCTTCTTTTTTTTTTATTCTTTTTTTTAATTATTTGCAGTGGAATTTTCGTATTGGTTTCACACCAAGGGAGGGGTTAGTAATTTATTCAGTTGCTTATGTTGATGGGAGTCGAGGTCGGAGACCTGTGGCCCACAGATTAAGTTTTGTAGAAATGGTGGTTCCTTATGGTGACCCAAATGATCCTCATTACAGAAAGAATGCATTTGATGCAGGCGAAGATGGACTCGGTAAAAACGCTCATTCTCTTAAAAAGGTAACCAAACATTTTAAATTTTCGTTATTGTTTCAAATTTTCTTTCCTAATTTAATCATTATAGTTGACAACTTAAAAAAGTAAGCAAACATTTTAAAGTTTCCGTTATTGTTTCAAACATTTTAAATTTCCGTTATTTTGTGTCGTGTTGATAATGCCACGCCTGCTTGGTTTTGTGTCTTTTTTTTTTCAAACGGGTAAATTTAAAAATAAAATTCTTAAAAGAAATTGGTAAAAATTGCTGACTTATTTAGAAGTCTCCATAAGTATGTTATAAATGTGAAAAGCCTCTGAAAACATTATATTCAAGAACAATTACCTTTAAAATACTATTTTTATTCAATCCTATTTAACATTACGCATCTATTTGTAAAGAATAATTAATAATTTTTGAAAAAAGTGTTTTCGCCTTTCATATCAACTCAACCCCACCGGAGTGTAAAAAAAAACTCATTTTAGGATATTTAGTTCATGACCCAACTTACCCATTTTGAACCTCTATTTCATTTCTTAATATAAAATATCCTATATGAATTAATATCTAAAAGAAATATGATATTTTTTAACATGCAATTATGTTTCAGGGTTGTGATTGTTTGGGTTATGTCAAGTATTTTGATGCACACTTAACAAATTTCACTGGTGGTGTTGAAACAATCGAAGATTGCGTTAGTTTACATGAAGAAGATGATGGAATATTATGGAAACATCAAGATTGGAGAACTGGTTTAGCTGAAGTAAGACGGTCAAGAAGGCTAGTTGTGTCTTTTATATGTACTGTCGCCAACTATGAATACGGGTTTTACTGGTACTTTTATCAGGTATTTTTTGACCCGTTTTTTTTTTATTTTCTCGTCCTTTTAACCTTTAGAAACTGATCCCACTTTCTGTTGTATTTAGAGGTGGCAAATTTGACCCATTTACTTAAAAATGGATCGATTCAGTTATTTTATCTGACAGGTCAAATGATTAAAAAAATGTAGCTAGAACATAAACAAGTCAAACCTGTAGAAGGTTGCTAATGTGTAATCTAATTGTATTAAACGTTAAAACTTAAAAGTTTAAACCTCCTATTTTGTTTTATTTAAAAAATCAAGATTAGTATTGAAATAATACAATTTTAACTGAATTACTTGTTATTGTGTTGATGTGGGTAAGCTTGATCTCTAGGGTAAGATTATTCTAAATAGGGGGCTTATTTTAAGAAGACTAAGAGGAATTTAAAAAAAAAATCATAAACCAACTCAAACGAAGTCCGATTGAACTCATTTTAGAGGCGTTGGAACCGTCTTGTCGAACCCTTTCCC
>WOUH02000015.1:10247847-10258266 GCA_009936405.2 Stevia rebaudiana
TGAGCCATCGTCACCAGTGCGTGGACGAAAAGGTCCGCACCTTCGCTATCGGACGATGATGAAGATGAAGATGATGAAGACATTTTGTGAAAAAATGATATATATGATTATAGATAGATTTTAGAAGAAAAAGGGGTGAGTATTGTTAAGAAGTTATAGGTATTTATAAGATTAAATTTTTTTTTTTTTTTTTATGAAATTAGCCGTTGAAACGGCTATTTTTTTTTTAAATGGGCCCACCAACAAATGAACCAATGGAAGAAGAGGATGTGAAACGGGGAGCGGGAGCCGTTGGGTGCAATGAATCAACCCCGCCGGGATAGGGAGGCGGTGTTTCCGCCGAGACCCGCCGAAAAAACCTTCCCCTCCCAACCACCGGGGCGACCGCTGCCACGGTCTTACAAACCAAACCGAAACAAAATATTCACATCCACATTTCACACAATTCGAAATTAAAAACAAAATTACACATAATAAAAAAACTATTTATATTGTGCCATGAAACTATCCAGTCTAACGAGTATTACTATCACTGGCACCCTTCTTGATACTTTCTTTGACGGACTCGACGCCGCCGTCGCCGGTAGCTGCTTCCATGAACCCGACTTTTACCTTCTCCACCGTCTGGCTAGTGACACCTTCACTTGCTTTTTCTTCCTCCAACCTTTTGAATTCCTCTAACGTCGACGGTGCTCTCTCGTGGTCGATTGTTTCGCCGGCTGCATGGTTTCCGGTGCTGCTTTCATGGCTGCAGTATCCCTTACACTATCAAAATCAATACATATCATCAGATTGTTGGATCATTAGCATAAACAGTTTCGAGTTAATTTTATTAGCGAAAGATAATTGGATTTAGACAATGAATACTTATACACCTATCACTCGTAGCAAAAAGCTACTGGCCGGTACGATTAGGAAGACTTAATTATGTCTAGAATAAACAAATTTTTGAAAGGATCTAAACAAGAACCCTGCAATAATTTTAAATAAGAACTTGTAGAACAATTTAAGATGACCCAATTCAAATATAAAACTTGCATCAAAAGATTTTTCATAACCTGACATAGCGTCGAGCTATGTCGACTTAAAACATGTTTTAACCAACTATATAACGATACATTATTTAAAATTTACAATCTTAACGAGGTTAGAAACCTTCAATAAACAAAATACGATATCATTAAAAAATATTTTGAAAAAAAGTAAGTTAAAACTTAAAAGGTTTGAAGTCCGACTATTCAACCGACCGGTTCAAACAAAAAAGAAAGTTCAACCATCACAACTGGATAAGTTATGTATCACCTTTCTCAGACCGGCCAGTTCGATCCAGCTCTTAAAGTACTGTTATCGAAGCTATAATAATAATTGAATTACCTTGCGGAAAAGAAAGCGTGGAGGCGGCGGCACCGCTGTGAAATAAGGAGTGGGTGACGGCGGCCGTGCGGAAGAGGTGTAGAGAAGGTAGAGAAGTTGACGGCGACACATTCCGGCGAATTGAGAGGATGGCGGTGGTCGGAGAATATGAGGATAATATTAAGATTTATGGGAGTTTATCGTCGGATACATCATGAGGATTGACGTCAGGTTTCGGTGAAGAGAATTGGGCAGTTGACACCTCAGCTCCCATTAGACCATGTGTACGGATCTCTTTGGTCACACGTAGCTTCTATACATCTTTATCTGGTTGACATAGTAAAAAACATACACTTTAATGCTCTATGTTACTTTTATAGTTTTTACAATAATAAATCTTGTAAGGTTATATATTTTTGTTATAATTGGTTAGATTAATTTGAAACCTTGCTTTTGGTCAAGTTTTGTAGGATCATTATAGTTTTGTTAAAATGAAAATCAACGCTAAAGGTCAGGATTTGCCTCAACAATCAACAAAGTTTAAAATTAGTTAAGTTCATGGTAACATTAATTACCTAAAAAACATTCAGACAAACTTCATAAATTTGTCAATAAAGTTTATATAACTTAAAAAATAGTTTTGGGTGGAGAAAATAAATATATTTGGGTTATTCTTCGCCCACTTCTCATACTTAGGAAAAACATGAAAATAAAGATTTTAATGAAAGAAAGAAATAATGATGTTATTTTAATAGTTTAAAAAAAAAACTAGTAAAAAAGAAAGAAAGAGAGAAAATATTTAAAAAAGTATCATTTAATTAAAAAGGGTAATCAATATCCCAAATGCAGGTCGGTTTGAATATCGAGAATACGATCTGAATATCCTAGATCAAAAAAGAATTTCGGGCCGGTTTTTTGGTTTCAAATACTACTGGGATTTTTTATTTCAGTAGTGTTTTAAACCCCTAAAACGCACTAACCTACCTCACGTATGTAATA
This sequence comes from Stevia rebaudiana, assembly GCA_009936405.2. Classification (NCBI taxonomy): domain Eukaryota; kingdom Viridiplantae; phylum Streptophyta; class Magnoliopsida; order Asterales; family Asteraceae; genus Stevia; species Stevia rebaudiana. Next base: position 10,250,200 of record WOUH02000015.1, read on the forward strand.
AAAGTGATATAATACGTAGGAATTAGTTCTACATAATCAAACGGCAAAAGAATAGATGATGAAAAATTGCATAATTTCAAATAAAGGTTCAAACATAAAATCTTTTACACAATCAGAAAATTCATACATAAACATAGCTCCATTCAACACATGGACGATACAAACTCCAACAAAAGATCAAGCCCATGTGTTGTTATTTAAAGAACATAAACTTCAAAACACAAGACACTAGTTGCAGAATACCCAAACTACCCCTAGTGTTGAACCATGCATTCCTGTTTTCCAGCAACAATGGCTGTTTGGTGGGACCCATTGTTAATAGCATCAACATCTTCAAGATCTTGGCCATCTTTATCAGGCAAGCTTTCAGTAACAGCACATGAAATGGCTTCAAAGATGATGGCTACCACTTCTTGAAACCGCGCCTCAGAGAGTGACACCTCAGCAAGAAGTCGCCACGCGTTATCCTCGCTGGCACCTTCGTAGTCTTGTTTGCGTTTCAAAACCATGTGACCGCTTATCTCCCAAACCGCAGGGTTCACTTGGGTGTCAAGAAGCTCAGGAAGGACTTCTCCTAGAGCTTGTTTCTCAGCGTAACACTGTTTTTCATTTTATTTAAAACAAAATATTAGAAAATATGAAAGCGGTAAAATACAGTAGAACGAGTCAAGCTGGTTTTGAGCTACTCGAGATCGGCTAACTAAAAACCTAAATCGAGTTGGAGCCGGAGCCCAAACTTACATTACAGCTAAATTAAAAAACGAGCTCGAAGCCTAAACAAGCCTGTTATTTATATAATTTTTTAGTAATACGTTAAGTATATATTGAGTTATTAACATAATATATATTATTACATATAAAATTATGATGAGAAAACTACATAATATATATATTATATATAAAATTATAATCTGATCATATATATATATATATAAGAAAGCTCCTTAATTTAAAGAAAACTTAGAAAACTCCTATCAACCAATCACCAATTGACAATTCAAATTTTGTGATTTTTATTAAAAAGGGTAAATTTGTGAATCTACACTTCTTTATTTTTGAAAATTATATTTCATGTTTTTATTAAATGTATATAATAAAATAATTAAATAATAGACAAGTCGACCGGAGCCAAATTCAGGTTGAAATAACTACTCACGAGTAGAGCTCGAGCTATAAAACTAGAGCTACAAACAAGCCAAACTCGAGTTCTCTTTTAATTAAAACATCTAAGGAGGTTGTATGCAACAACAACTAAACAAATGAACTTTAACTATTCTTTTATTTGAACCGCTAAAACATAAATAGGCCTGTTAATAAGTAGCGGATGTCAAGTGTATTTACCTGAGGTAGAACAAACACGCGAGTTCCAGAATCTGAGATAAGAACATTATAAGGAATATTGTTTTCTTGGAGGCAAATGCAAGAATCACTGACAGCTTTTGATAGATCTTCAAGTGAATATCCACCTTCAAATACAAGGCCTCTAACAGGGTACTTGAGAATCTCAGAAATTACAACTCCGCCATTGAAGTCGGTAATCTTTTTAGTCGGGGCTTTCTCGATTGGAAATGGGACAGCAAGATAATAAGCCTGAAATTAAATATAGCATAAAGATAAACATATTTATGATATATATCATATCATATAAACTATTACAATTTCATTTTGGTATCAAGTTACAATACCTATTTTCCTCGTTATTACACAAAAAATGGTGGCATTGATTCAGGTGCTCAAAATTCTTACAAAGTGATATATAAGGTGCAAGTTATGATTATTTAAAGTTGTTTGCATGAAATGGTTTAATTCTGAATTTCTGATTATTATATTTATTATTTTGTTTATTTAGAACTAAAAAAACCAGATTTAGAGAAGGGGTAAACCCGTAAATGCAATAAAACTGATTCCAGGGATAAATGTAAGATAATTAAATTATGCTAATGATTTGAGGATGTTTGGACTTGGTTATCGCGCAGGTAGATAATCAGCTATTTTTAAACTTTTTTTTTTGTATTCACCAACGAAGAATTAGTCGGATATTAGCAAATTTCAACTTCTTATGTAAATTAGCTTACTTCACGCAATAATATGAAAAACTATACACACTTTTCTACATCAAAACACTCAAGAGTGCTTATATGTTTTTAAAAGAAACAATAATCAATAAGTTGTTTGATTAAGAACACTGTTATCAATAGCGATCGTAGCGAGCGCTATAGCGCGCTACGTCGCGATGCGACAAACCCACGCTAATTGCAAATAGCGACATATAGCGAATTTTTTATTTATTTTTAAATTTTTTTAAATTTTTTTTAACATATAGCGGCTGAATAGGGTTTGTTAGTATTCATTATCGATATAAACACATATATAGGCTATAAAATAGCTATAAGTTCTATAAATCGTTAATTAACCTTATAAAATAGGCTAAAAATTATGAAAATGCTATATCGCTAAACCCGAAATAGCGAGCACTATCTATCGCTATTCGCTACATAGCGTATAGGTAGCTTTTTGCTATTTACTACTATTCGCTATTGATAACTATGCTTTAGACGGAAAATAAGGTAAAAATAGTCCAACTATTTAAGTTTTTTTCTGAAAAATGTTCACTTTTAAAACACTTATCAAGTTTCCTACTTCATTCTAAACTCACAAAATTATAACAATTATACATTTCTAAAACTGGTTTATTTTTCTGAAACTGAAGGTTTTTTTCCTTGTAGCATACTGCTTTGTGTACTAGAAAGCAAAAGAAAAAGAAAGAATGTAATTAAGAAGCAAAATTACCTCATTCAACATCCTGTGCAACTCATCTCTTGCTTCAACAACTCTATCCCTATCATTGCTGTCAACCACAAAGATAAGACCCTGTGTGTTCTGGAAGTAGTGCCTCCAAAGTGGACGAATCTGTGCATAAAATTAATTAATTTAAGGATTTTAAATAGCTCATACATATATATGCTTTAATGATTCAACAAACCTTCATATAAAAAAGGGGTCATAATTATTTTACTATTAAATAAGTCCAAGATAAACCTGAATGGTTGATGAAAGTTTCAATATTGTTATTAATCATCACTATTTATATAAAAGCATATTTTTTTATTGTAACTTAATCTAATAAAAGTTTTAAAAAAGTGGTAATAAATTTTATAAAAAAAAGGTAAGGATTGTGCGTGTGCTCAAACGATTTGAACATTAAAGAAACATTTATACCTTGTCTTGACCCCCCACATCCCACACAGTGAAGCTGATGTTTTTGTACTCAACAGTCTCCACGTTAAAGCCTGCAAAATAAAAAACACAATTAATCTTAATAACACATGTTTGTTTTTCATACCTTACTAGTAATAAAAAACATGAAAAAATGAAGAGAGCTTAAACATATGCATTATGCAACTTGGCATCCATCCATGAGTTCTAGAAAAGACCAACTTCCTCACACTATCATGAATGAATTTCAAGCAACTAATCCGCAAATAATCGATGATAAGTAGAAATCAATCAAAAGTTGAAAAAGTCGGTCAAAAACTAGTGTATATACAAGTTAAAAAAATTTCAAAAAAAATTTCCAAGCCGTTTATAACCACCGCCTGATTAATGTCTAGCAATTTTTAAAAACCTAATATGTATCATTCATAAATAATCAAATTATCTCCCTTCTCTCTCTTTATTTTCTGTAATTTATTTCTAAATATTAAATAATAATCAGGAACACCGAGTAAAAAAAATTATTAAACAGTAACTGGTTTTAAAAAAAGGCGTACCGATGGTAGGGATGGTAGTGACAATCTCCCCAAGCTTGAGCTTGTACAAAATGGTTGTCTTACCAGCTGCATCAAGACCCACCATCAGTATGCGCATTTCTTTCTTGGCAAAAAGCCGGCTGAAGAGTTTGGTAAATGTAAGCCCCATTCTTTTTCTGATGATGATCCCTACATAAAGTCAACTTTTAGTCAAACTTTTACAGTTTTAAATAAATAAAGCCCGCAAGGTAAAATTAATAGTACTAGTTTCATGATTTGATTAACCCTATTAAATAATCATCAAGACTGAGAAACTGAAACCAAACAGAAAATCAAAAAAAAATGTTGATACATAGAAAATATCAATTGCATCAAAGTGATTGTAAACAGATGCTTTTGTTAAGTTCAATCCTATTAAAAGTAAAGGGGGGTAAAACCACAAACAGCTCAAGTAAGAAAAACACACAAGCATGCATATTTGAGATAATGCAGTTGAATTGTAGCTAAAAACCCAGTGAAACAAGATTAAAGTCCAAACCAACAAGAAATCAAAAGTTTTAAATCTACATACATACGTAAAATTGGCAAATCTGCCTAGATGTGATTAAACATAACAGATCTAATGAACCCGATTTATAATTGTAAAATAAAACCATAAAACTACCTAAACACAAACTCTAGAATTCAAGATTCATGCTTGAAACTACGTTTAAATACAAATGAAGTCTAATAAACATTGATTTTATCAAACCAACCTCTCCGACCTAAACTACTCAGATCGAATTACGAGATCTTCAAACCGACAACCAGAATGAATAATTCGTAAACAAAACCCTAATCCGTGACCGAAAAACAACAAATTCGAAGAGAAACTATTAAAAACCTTAGATTTGACGTAAACAAAAGGAATTTCATCACACACATTTTCAAATGCAAAAAAATCATAAAATCGAAACAGATTAACACGTTAATCAATCGAATAGCACATCAAACAATTACCTGCAATTAAACGTTTGAATTCAACGTAAAAACTATAAGATCTGAGGGTTAAATTAGAAATGAGGATTCAAATTGAGATTTAGAATTTGATTGAGTTTTGGAAGAAAATTTTACCTGAGAGAGAAGCTTTTTTGAGAGGGATCGATCGATCTGAAAATGTGGGGGTGTGAGAGGAGATATAGAGGCTCGTAAAATAAGGTAGCGTGAATCGTCAACGGATTCTATTGTGAAATACCCAAACAACCCTTAGCGTTACCTTTTTTTTTTTTTTTTTTTTTTTGAACAGCAACACCTAATTATAGGATCTTTCCGAGCCAAACCCGATGCATGTTGGCAACACCTATTACCAGGTGTGCCCCACCCCAGGAGGAAACCAATTGGAAAACCCCCTGACCTTCCTCAGCCCTATTTTTTTGCTTTGGAAGAGTTTCGAACCCCTGACCTCCCATTTGAAAATTCAGGGTGATACCACCAGGGCAATGCCCCTTTGGTCCGTAGCGTTACTCAAATGCTAAAATTGAAAATACATTTGTAAAAGAATCATTGAACTACTTTTTGTATATATAAACTAAAAGAATGGATTTTCTTTTGTAAAGCATACTTTAAGGGACGATTAAGATTGAAAGTTATGTTTTCCTCAATGGGTAAATTAATTTTAGAATTGGTGTGGTTCATGTATTATCCATTTTGTAAAACCACACGTCACGTATGAAGCAATAGCATATGTATAAAGGATTAGTGTATAGGTAAACACTAATGAAACAACCTTTCGACGCATAAAAACAAGTTGACTCACACGTGTAACTGATGACATAAACACATGATCAACTAACTATACAGTCACGTTGTTAAACGCTTGAGGAAAATCAATAGTGTCATGAACTCTAAACACTAGATTTTATATTAAAAAGAGTATACGATGTCGCTTTTATACCACTTAACACTAGTTGCTTTAGAGTAATTTTCATTTTCTTACAAAATCAAATTTACAAATTTAAAAAACGAATACGATCTCAATGGATCCAGATTACTTCGATTGTTGGGTCAACTGCCTCCGTCACATCAAAAAATATAACCCAAGAATCTGGTAAGAGAGACCCAAAATATACACAACCACACCCTCTAATGGATTCAAATCATCTCAAGAACAAAAAACATACAGATTTACAGGAGAAACCGTCCGAAAGCATACAAATATAAAGAAAAAGTTTTAAATAAACATGAAAAGATAAAAAACAAAAATAATATTAACAACTAAAAGCAATTGCCTCCAAAAGGGATGCCATAAACTGCATTTGTGTTTCTTCATTAATTCTTGAGAAAGGAGGAACATGTACAAAAAGTGATTTATGACCGTTGTGTTCCGCAAACCGGAGAGAATGATAGTATACATAATTGCACACAAAACGCCCTGCGTCATCAGAGATCGTTGCATCACAACCCTTGATTTTATTTAAGAAATCCATGATACCATCGATGAAGCAAGCAGTCTTCAACAAGAACAAATTATAAAACACAAGAGTAGGAAAGTTAGCATACAAAGAGAATAACTGAATATGTTTATTATTATTAAATAAACTATATTGTTACAATACACAACTATATTTTTTAAATAAATGATTTATTGAGCGCTTAAAAAATGAGAAAATATCTCAAGTTTAGATTTGGATTATGAAAGTTAAATGTGGAGATTGAATATACAAAAATCTTGCCATTTTTTGCATACATCATTTACTTTAGACAATTTCATATGCATCCTTTCGAAAGTTCCAACATTTTATATTATTACAGTTAACCCGTTCAAAAAACAAAAATGTATATTATTATTTTCCATTCCATAGTAAATTAAATTAAATTAAATTAAATCACTTGTAGCAAAACTTTTAACTAAATTTATTATGATGTATGATAAATTTGGGGAATTAAGGTAAGCTATATGCCAGAAACAGAAATTAATTACCTCTCTTTTTCGAGTAATTTCTCCATCCTCGGGGACAATTGGCAGCCGCTGGCAAAATTAAGGAAAAAAGGATTTTAAGTATAAAAATATTTAAATTTTAGTATTAAATGAAATTTAAAAATAAAAAAAGAGAACCTTTGGTTGCCAACCAAGTTCATCTGGACAAGAGAAAGTGGCTTCATTTACTGCCTGTTTTTCAACCGTAAATTTTGATGCACCGCCATTTAATCCCATATGAAGCTGAAAATATAAATATGTAAAAAAACCAAAAGCAAAACACAGGTAACAAATCAAAGAAGAAAAGTGTCACATAAAAAATGTAAAAAAGTTTCAAATTCTACTGCCGATAATTAAGAAAAAAATTACTTTGTTCTTGAAATTGAATATAAATTAGTTACAAATAAACGTAAAAATATTTATCACCGTTGTATATAAAATGCTTCCAATTTGTTACCCTTGTAAGTTGTATTTAATATTTATAGCAGGTAAAATGTTAATCTAGATCAAAGTTTTTTATGATGACGCACGTGCAATGTCACCAATTTACCTGTTGTAGAGGGCTACTAATTACTTATAATGGTAAGAAATAGAAAAATAAAAATTTGAAAAAACAATACTAAAAAAAACAGCCAATCTATTGAAGAATACATTGTTTCCAAGAAGAATACAGTTCTTCTCAAATTCATATGTCAAACCAACTAATTTTCATATTCATATTCGATAAAAAAAGTAAAAAGATTCACAGAAGAAAATGACAAGAAGCAAGTTTGACCTAGCAAATCAAAGTGGTGTTTGTTTGAGGGAGTATAAATAAAGTGTAACATATGTCTTATATTTTATTTCTTGACAAAATTACTGATTATGTCATTTAAATATTACTCAACTTGCTGGTTTTGTCCTTTAAGTTAAAAAATTGCTAATATTGTCCTTTATTTTTAAATTATGCACTGGTTGTGTCCTTTAGCCCTAACTGTGTTAAGTTTTTGTGTTAAGTCATGATAAAATAACAAAAATACCCTTAATCACTCTGAGGACCTTTCTGTAATTAGATCAATCTTCATGAAGTTTTGCAATGAAATATTTAAAAATTTTTGAACTCAAAATGAAACCTCACTCAAATACTAGGGGCCAAACTAGAAAATTCCCGAAATCCTCCGGTGTGGCACGTACTTCCGGCATCAGGTCCGGTGATCGACGGTTTTCCGGCCAAACCTCCGGTGACATCCCACAACTTCATTTCGTGGCGATTTATGTCACCAAGGTAATGGGAACAATTCCTTAGGAGCCGATTAACATACTTTCGCAATCAAATTCGTGGTTTAAACACCCAATAATTAACAATCAAGGGGTTTAAACCCA
>WOUH02000015.1:10262861-10278569 GCA_009936405.2 Stevia rebaudiana
TTCAACCCTCTTAACTACCTTCAAAGTTTCATAATTACCATTTACAACACTAATGATTAAAAAAAAAACATAACTATTTCAGCTTCTTTTAATCATCTGAAACTTTAAGTTTCTTTTTCTTTGGTTTATCTTCAGATTTCAATGTCTTGAAAGCTTCCAAATCATTTGACTTTAATTTCTTCTTCAAGTTTGACTTTTTGGGAGTTTCTTCCTTTGAGTTGCAGTCTTCGGCTGCAACGATGTCTGTCGGGTCAACCGGTGGCGGGGGTGGCGGTGGGAGCGGTTGTGGGGTAGGTTTTTCATAACAGATGGCGGAATCAAGGGCGTAGATTTGTAAGGCAAGAGATTGAACGGTTGAGATCTTTGCAGTAGCTGAAGGTGATGACCAATACCACCATTTTTTTTTCAAATAATCGGTTTTAATCATGTCTTCAAAGATAATTGTTGCTTGTACCATCTAAAACCAAAAATTCAGGTTTAACATTTGAGTTGAGAAAACCCTATAAACTCATATGTAACATAATTATTATTATTTGAAAAACATGTTGTGTTATATACATTTTCGTCACTTTTTATTAAAAAAAAATCAAAAGCGCTGAATACTTTTTTTTAAATATGTAAAAAATAACATAATTCACGTCTATTTAATTTTTCAGCAAATGTTACATATGTAACATGTTGTGTAACATATGTAACATTTTGTAAGAAAATGTTTTTATAAAAAAATCCACTCGGAGCTTTTTTATAATTGTTAACCAAAAGACATAAAATTGAATGTAGAATTTATGTCAAAAATTAAAATAAAAAAAAATGTTGTTACTTGTATAAAATATGGGTTTCTTGGGTTTTTCAAACTTAAGTGTTTTTTTTTTCTAATCCATGCCCTATACCTTGGTTTTAATAGTAGTATATATGTGCACCTGTGATTACTTTACCAAATTTTATACAAATAGAAAATTTTGGAACTATCAATGGTAAAACTGAAAAAAAAAATATAGAAAGTAACAAACTCACCTCATTAATTGATTCAGCTGATTTCAAATATTCTCGCCAACCTCGTAGCTTATCAGAGTTGACTCTCGAAGTTCTAAAAGCTTCTCTTGGAAGAGCGGTTTCTATATCGAGTAAAATAATTTTCAAATGCCGAATGATTTTAGAAGCCCGGCCCATTAATGGCCCAGAAGAAGATGAGGCATCGTTTGATTCTTTTCCAGTTATACCCTTAAGGTTTGAACTGGCAACCTCAGATGGTGACTCGTTTGAATTGACTCCTTGTTTGACCAAAAATTGATTGCTACCATGAATTTGATCTGTGGGTATAAAAGACCGGTTCCCAGTTTGCCCAAAAGAAACGGGCGTTTTTCCAAGTATAACCTCAGGGTTTGACCCGTCAATCTCATTTAAATTGACTCCATGTTTGACCAAAAACGCAGTTTTTGTGTTGTGAAGGTGGTATTCAGGTGTAAAAAAGGACGGGTTCCCTTTTGACCAGACAAGACCGTTGGTCAAAGTCAACTGCTTCTCTGACCCGTTACATCGATGTACCTCATTAGTGAGAAATGTCAAATGGCATGAAAAACAATGGTGCCGAGTGGACCCCACCAATTCTAAGCAATCACACCGGTACATTTTCCCGTCGTGGACAATTCTACCCTCACCAAACAACCCAAATTTCTTTTCCAATTCTGCCCTCGCGTTGGTCCCATAAACAGATGTCCTGATGCAATTAACATTTAAGTCAACTTGACCATTGCGATTATTTGATTTGTTTCTTCGCCAATTTATAATCGTTTCTTTTAATTCATTCTCTGTTGCATCATCATCTCTTAACCATTCAACCAGATTCTCGATTTCGGCATCCGATTCGTAGCAAATCCAAGAATCAAATTCTTTAGATGAATTATCAGAAGCAACAGACATTTCACTTTCATTGTATGGGCCAGAAACAAACAGCCTTTCGGGCCCACCAAGAGCCCAATAGAGTCTTCCATCTGAGTCGCGGCCCAAAAAGTTTCTTTTAGTAACACAATTATCTGAGTTTAATTGTTCTCGAATTATTGTCAAACCCAAAGCCTCGTCACACAAAAAGTGTAAAAGGGAAACCCTCTGCAACAAAAATGTGAAACATTAAACAATATTAATTAGTCTATGGAGCAAATTACAATATTGACCCTAGTGGTTTGGCCCATTTAACCCTTTCAGCCCAAAAAAACTTTCTAGCATTTCAATCCCTATAGTTTGGAATTTTTAATTATTTCAGTCCCTGACACTAACTCTGTTAGGGGCTGAAATTGTTACATAATCAAACATAAGGGGCTGAAATGGTAACAAAATTCAAACATTAGGGGTTGAAATCCAGAAAATTACTTTGTGGGCTGAAAGGGTTAAAGGGTCAAACCATAGGGGTCAACATAATAATTTACTCTAGTGTATATAAAAAGTCTCAATTTTTTTGCAACCAAGAATTTATTTTTAATTTTCCTTTTAAAAAATTCAGATATTTTGACCAATTTCTAAATGAACAGGTCATAATTGCCAAGTTAAGAATGATTTTCGATACACCTATCGTGTTCATGCCAACCTTGTATTCAACTTAAATGTAATTACTACTTGTTCTTTAAATTTTTCACGATTTTAACACCCGATATGTTGTGTATATACAGAACTTATTGGATATTTCAATATATATATATATATATGTGTGTATATATATTGATTTTTATTTCAAAGTGCACATTCACAACAATTTTAAAATTTAAGAAGTTTTGAATTTAGAGGTCAAAGTCAAACAACTAATAGAGATGCAATGCAAGTCAAAAGTCAAAACTAACCTCTTTGACTCCTAGTTCCCAGTACTCCATTGACTCCATATTATCTGCTAAATCCGCCAATTCCTCAAAACCACTTCGAGTAAATTCCCTTTGACTTTTCTTCTTCTCGGTGGGTTGACTTAATACCGTGAAGTCAAAATCCTCTTCTCGTGACGTGTATTGACTTTGACTTGTAATGAACAAAATGCAAGGAGGACAATACCAACTTGATTTTGGAATCCTTTGAAGTGGTGGATTTAAGCAATATGTATGATACTCTGAATCACATCTATCACATAAAAGCAAAACATGGTCATTTTCGTCTTTTCCACAAATTTTACAAATCCCAACTTCCCATGGAGCAACATAGAGTGCGGTCGAGATTGTTTTTGCAATCACCATGTTTAACTCCGTTTTTGTTTCGCCAGATGATGAGGTGGCATCGTTTGCGTATTTGACCAGTGTGAGTACCTGTGGAACAACATATGGTAGTTAATTAAACCAGTTTTAAGTAAATCCTGAAAAAAAAAATACTTGGAAAAAGAATGTAAATTTCTTGATGAATAAATAAACCAACCTCTTGTTCATATAGTTCTTCAAGTTCTTTTGAGAATTTCTCAATCCATTCAAGGAATTTAAGATGATTCCCAAATTTTATTCGTAAATTTTGCAAAACCTGCCAAAAAGATGATATATGCAGCGTTAACAAAGTTAAAAATAGGCGAGGTAAATGGGCAGCCTGTATTGAGTGTGTGATGCATCATTTGACAAATCCACAATTAATTTCATTTTATAAACTATTAGTAACTAAGTTTGTCGAGTGTTTCACTAAAGTCACTTACGGTTTTTTAGTATCTCCAAAAGCCACTCAAGTTTTCACAAGGTGTTCCAATCCTATGTAATATTTTTATAATTGTTCACATTTTTTAAATTGAGGCAAATGAAATAAATATGAATCTTAGTTACTAATAAGTGAACTGTTTTTCAGGTAACTTAAAGTATGAGGTAATAGTGAAGAAAAAAATTTCTAAATAAAAAACAAGTTCTACAGTTTTGAATTTAAATTAAATTTGAAAAAATAATCACTAGATAGTAACCAAGATTCATAGATGTTTTATTTGGCTCGCGTAATTTAAAAAACAATTGAACATTTTCTAAAATATCACATAGGATTGAAAAAACGTAATAAAAGTTGAGTGACTTTAGAGGGACCAAAAACATTGAGTGACTTTAGTAGAACAATTGAGAAACATGGTTACCATTGTGTAAAGTTACGCCTAAATATAAAGGGAGCAATTTTGTTTCCCATGAAGAATGCGTCAATTTTGGTTATATTCTATCTCTAGGTAAACTAAAATAGCGGTTGATAAGTCGATTGAAATTAAAAAATGGATTAATTCTGAACATGTTTTAAAAATGGGTTAAAAATGATAAACTTGTTTTATAAATAACTAACTAATGTATCATATATAGAGGAGGTAATTTTGACCCATTTACTTATGAATGGGTCAATTCAAGTATACAGGTGAACCAAACTATTTATCTGATCCATTAAAGATAGAACATAACCCAAATGGACCTATGTTTTTTTGTAAATTGATCAAAATTTCCACGTTAACTCTTAATATGTGTCAGTGGACTATTTATTTATTTATTTTTTTCTTTGTAGCATACCTCACGAACATCCTCAATGAAGGATTCATGTGAATCACCATAAGAGCCTGCATCCAATCTTAGGTCAATGGTCCTGAAATCTAACGGTCTTGAAACTTCAAGATTTACAATATCATCAATTTCATTCAGTTTCAAGAAGGATTCAGACAGAAGATTAAACAAAAACTTGTTTTCATCTCGAGAAGCAACAGCCCGTAACACCATACGACATTGTTTCATGATCGCATCAGATAGTGTCCTTACAATACGACTTTCTTTTGCTTTCTTTTTAGTGAGTGGATTTTCATTTCTCACTTTTTCAAGAACTTCAACAACAATTTTCTGTTTTAATTCCAATTGAAAGTCAGTAATAAAGCAGATATATACATATATGTGTGTATAGAGAGAGAGGTGGCAAAGTAAGTTGCTATAAAAACACTTTCGGAGACTTTTTGTCGACCAAATTTTGTCTAAAATTAATAAGCTTTTGGTAAATTTATATTGCGTCAAATATGATTAGAAAGATTATAGTATAGGTGCCGATTAATTAAAATCCGAGGGCTACCGATTTGATTTCCCCTAATCGGCCCTAGAAATCGGTCAAATTTTGGTCAAAATCTTTGAAGTACTAGAACATTTATACTTAATTTGAATACTTATACATAAAATTTTGCATATATGTATAATTTTGAAAAATTACTTGAAAAAATTCCAATCACATTAACCCCTAGTCAGTACCCCACTGCCCAACTAGCACATGCGATTTCTAGTATTATACTATTTCAATAATAATCTAATTATTTGACTAACTTGATTTTGAAGGTTATATGCACTAAAGACGCGCTTTGGGTAACTTTAGACCCGTTAAAGATACATGTAGTACAACATAACCCAAATCGACCCGTTTGTTTTCCATAAGCGAATGGATAAAAAGTGCCACCCCTAGATTAAAGTCACGACATTTTTAAACATAAATTAAAAAAAAAACGAACCTTTGTGGGACCCGCTGCATTACCCTTGTAGATATCTTTGCTTATGGACTTTAGCAACATCTCTGTGGCCCACTCGGGTGGTCCTTTCTCTAGAGACTTTTTAACGCGGTCTCTTATTTTTGCTCCCACATTTGTTGCTAGCTTTCTTACAGGTTCTAGAACCTTAATCCACGTGGGACATTTGTTATCAGATCTCTTTTTATCATGAGCAAAGTCGGTAATATTAAGATCTTTTTTATCTATGATGATGTCAGCAATTTTACTCTTCACAAAAGAAAAAACTTTCTTTGATGCCTCTGCTAGAACCTGAGAACAACATAAATTTGATCGTAATAGTGTCCAAACATAAGTATTCAACAACCATGATATGTAATTCAGATTAGCATCAATTTTTATAAATTTTATAGGAGAAAGGATTTATAATTTTATATTAACACTGACACATCTTAGGGGTTATTTAAGAGAGTTTTAAAAGTGATTGATATATGGAATGATCAAAAACAGATAAGTGGCTGAAATAAAATGAGGTGAGAAGATGGTGATCAAATGTGTTTCTGCTGCTTAAAGTTAAAGTAGTAACTTATATATGTGTCTAAGTGTTAAGAAAATTTTGATTATTTTCAAGTAACTTATAGATTAATAAAGGATCAAATGAGGCCCTAAAGTAATTTTAATATCATTTGATGATGAGTTTTGTTGCAGCTTGTTATCAAAGTGAGTATTTAAAACAAATTGACCTTTGAGTAAACATGTAATTATAAGAAGAAACATGTTATCCAAACACTAGAAACCAACTTAAATGTTCATGTTCAAAAATTATATTCAAATACCCCCATATGTTGGAGGTGGCAAAATAAGAGAAAAAAAAACATAAGGGGGTTGCAAGATTATAAATGCATTAAATATAAACAAGTGGCAAAATGGGCACCTCATGTATCGGGTCAAAACAGATTTGGGATGAAACATGTTTTAGTATGGTTTTGGACGACCAGCACCGTTTGTACCTTTTTTTAAGTAATTAATGCATTAAATATGGTTACACAAATTCTACATTACAAAATTCTAACTTTATTAATAAAACTGCTTTAGTTGATTGCTAACTTATTTTCAACCGATGTGACCTGTTTCGTTTCAGCAAAATATATTTTATTTGATTCATAACACAAATGGATTTATTCACGCTAAACAGGTCAAATTACCAAATCTGAAGTAATAATCATAATTAAGACAATAAAAGAAAATTTGATAATTCTTACCACTGCATCAGCCTCAATTGCAGCCATTCCCGTAGGATAACCACAAAGTGGACCCCCATTTCCATTTAAACAATGAATAATTTCATCAAATTCACGGCTTGTAATCTCCATATCTTCAAATTTATCATCCAAAGACAAAAAAACCGAAATGTATCTTCTTGCTAATTCAGGCCAAGTAAATTCATTAACAGGAAAAATACCAATCTTTGACTTTTGACCAAAAACATTGACATTAAACTCCATATTTTTCTTTCTAGCTTTTCTTGACTTTGACTCCATGGCATTTATAGGATCATTAATCACAATTTTTGATAATGTGTCTTCTACTAACATCTTCACCATTGCCATATGAAAGTTTGATAATTGTGGTTGACAACCGTACTCAGAGTCTTTTGTTCCATCAGTAAAATATTCATTAGGGACCTTTGTGTGAGGGGTAAATGTGGAATTTAAACCATCAACCCGTGGATTCAGTAACTCGTACTCCAATTTTTGTCTGGATAACGGTGTCTCTTGCCCCAAAATGTTATGAAACCGCAAGAAAAACTCATACGCCTAAACATATTTATTAAAAAAATCAGTCCTGGTATATGAAAAATTATCGCGGAGCGTGTACAAAAGTTGATACAAAGTGTATTTTTAACGCGTAGAATTTGTTGAAATCTTATTATCCAAAGATATCAGATTATTAATGAAACAATATTTTTCCACCCACCATGCCAAATTTATTTTCCACAAACAATAAGTAAAAACACATTATATATACACTTAATATGTAACGTCGGTGGGGTTTCCCCACCGACAACTTGCCCCCCTCAAGTTTCAATCTTTACAATTCTATCCCCTTAAAGTTTTTAAAAAGTTGTAAAATGTTTAACCCCCTCAAGTTTTCAAAGGTTTTAAGCTCTCGCATTTCTTTCTTTAACTTTAAAAAAATATATTTCTTACCTTCTTATTTACTTTAGGTCGGTATACATTCGATTTGGGTTGCGTTTTGTTTAAAACTTTTTTTGAAACGATTCAGATTTCTAGGGTTTCGAATCTACCCTTCCGTTTCATAATCAAACATTGCAACGCACAAGTTTAAATCTTACCGTCCAACCGCAATGCGCGGGTAAGTTTTCGAGTTCTAAGATTAATTAGCAACATTTACCCTTAATGCATTAAGATGCCAATTGATTCGAAAGATTTGATGATTTGGGGGTAAATAAGTAAATTATAATATCCGTTTTTGTAAGTGGAAAATTTGACGCTATTTGTATATAAGTAACTTGGAACATATGAACAATAAGTTTTCGGGTCAAGCGGGCCATGTTTGATTAGTTGGTTCAACCCAGCCCGTTTTGACCCATACAAGAAATACCCATTTTCAACAAAATCAATACTTTAATACCTGAAGAAAATTTCCAACCAAATCAGGAGGAATATTTGAAGCAATTGCATTACCAGGCAGGGCCAGTCTCTTTTCATTCTCTGTGAAAGTATTTGATAACATTGGCTGAAAATTATATTTTTTTAAAACCGTAAAAAACCCACTTCCAACAGTATGAGAGATTGCATTTTGACATCTGGCATCCAAATATTTAAATCCACAACAAGTGGATGCTTCTGGAAGTTGTTTTATAAGTTCTTGTACAAACTCTGCATCTAGACCAAATCTATCGGGTTGCAACCATCTCCTCAGCACGATACACGAAAAGTCAAGCTGGTCAATAGTCAGTATTAAGCTCGGGATGCTGTTACTTTGACCAGTCAAATACCTGAATTTGTCTAACGAGTCAACACCGTATGAACCATAGAAATGTTCACCTTCAGTACTATGGTTACAGGAAAAATTCAGGTATTTTAAATCTTGAAACGATTGTCGGCATGCTAATAAAAAAGTTTCTAAAACCATTTGCCATGCAGATGACGGTGATCTCCCCTCAACTGAAAATTCACCAATTAAATCACCATTTATAAAGTTATTAGAAGTCATATGTTGAATTTCTGTAGACAAACAACTTGAGTGATCAGAGTGCCCACATTTTGGTTTGTAGATTATTGTTGAAGCATTCGGGATTGATAGTTTTGTGCATGGATACCGATTTACTCTGAATATTGGGCCACAATCGCCATTATTTAATACATTACATACAAAAATGGACCCTGTAAGCTTATCATGCCACATGGATTTGTAACCAACGGGCCAGATTTGGGAAGCACTGCGGAACGAAAATTGCGGGTCGATTTTTCCTATTGATGTAATAAAGAAGTCTTCAAACTGAACTGGAAAACCGTCCTGTGACAATTTTAACAATATAAGAACAATAAAAAAGAAAAAGTCAGTTTAACTATTAACAATATAAGAACAATAAAAAAGAAAATGTCAGTTTAACTACCAATGAGTCGAGTTTGGTTATATCTTATCTCAAATGGGTAAAACTCACCAACTTAAATAAAAGTTTTACGAGGGTGGAAAGTAGCCTAAAGTCTATTCAAATGCTTACAATCTCTTAGATCATTTATTCAAAAGAAGTTAATAAATTAAGACGATAGTTTTGTTAATCAAATGACAGGTTTGATCAAGATGTGATTCAATAGATCCAACAATATGATAAAGGTTCATTTACCTAAAATGGTCACGTTTGGTTGTATCTATCTCAAAAAAGTGGGCTAAAACAGTGTCATTCGGGTCAAAAGTTGCCTAAAATATATTCAAATGCTTATAGTTTCCTAAATCCTTTTGACCCATTACCCAAGAAAAGCACTGACCCACTTTTACATATATAAAAATGCTTGTTTTGACCCTCTACCCAAGAAACACGACGCGACCCATTTTGACCCGTTACACAAAGAAAAAAGGCACTGACCCATTTATTACCGATATATTAACAATTGGCCTGCTTTTGACCCGTTAATGAAGATACTTCACACAACCATTTTAACATGCATTAAAAGTAAAAAACCTCTGTTTTGCCTGTTTTGGTGTACTAAATGCGAGCACAAGAGAATATGAACAAACTTGAAAGAAAATACTTTGACCCATCTTGAATCATTTAAAAAAAATTCTGTTTATATCAGTTACCCAAGAAACCCAACCTGTTAGTTGCTTGTGTTAATGTATCAAATGCACAGAGTATATATAAAGAAACTTACATGTAACGACTCTGACAGACAGTTATCATTCCCCATGGGGTCCACTTCAACTGCATTTCCACTACTATTGACCCTGCTCATTGACCTTGAAGAATAATTCATATTTTTAGCAGCCTGTAACCCGTTTTGCAGTACTCCAGTGCTACTATTATAATCATTTATTTCAACATCATTAGATGCTGATAATAAACCAACATAATGAGCGACTTTTTGCACCGAATCAAATCTCCTTCCATCTGGAGCACAATAAATTGGAAAAGTTTTACAAATACTTTCCGAGTATTTAAATTCAACACGCCAACCCTCTCCTAATACACCTCTTTTTTCAGATATGTAGTCTTTGAGTGCTTGTAAATAAACTAAACTGGCATTTTGTGTTGCAATATCAAGATTCAACTGTGCAATTTGCATGTCTGAATGAGTGTTCGATGAAGTTAACGTACATCCAACTAAGGGAATACTGCATTTATCCTGCATTCTAGAAGTATAAACACATGGAAAGTTAGAACCTTAATGTAGAAAACTATCATACAATTTAAATCTAATGCAGCATGTAACATTTAATTGTCTTGTGCAATCAACAATTTGTGAGTTTCTATATATATATATGCATACTTTCTTCATTAAGGCCACCCATATATTGAAACTACTTTATAAGCCAACCAATTATGTATTTGGTTTCATTTATACCAACTCCGGAAAAAAAACATATTGGATGACAAAAATGCCCTTATACTTTTTAAAAGACAAAAATATCTTTAAAAAGGTGTCAACAGACGCCCGTTTTTTGGTGCACGCATATAATGTATGTATGTGTGGGCCTCGAGGGGTAAAAGTAAAATTGCACTAATTTTAACGTTATTTTACTTATTTTTGTTAAAATAACGTTAAAAGCGTTGGGTTGGTCGGTTATCCAGGCATCATGAGTCGGGGGTCTCATTGGAAGCAGCCTCTCTATTCCTACGAGGTAGAGGTAAGGCTGTCTAAATCATACCCTCCTCATACCCTACCTTTAGGTGGGATATACTGAGTACGATGATGATGATGAAGGTGTCAACATGTTGATACCTAAATGTCTTTAAAAAAAGTTAAGAGGCACTTTTTACTTACGTCATCCGACACAATTTTTAAAAAGGTTGTTATAAATGAAACCAAATCTAGTTAATGAAAATTATTGAATACTTGAGCGGCCACCACATACGTCATCCCATATATTAGTATGAAATACAAGATCATGAATGTATACATAATTGCATATAGTTTGAGTCGTTAAACTTATTCATTAAAGCATACATTTATTATGACTCCATCCTATGTCATAATGGTATAGTTGCCTCTTATTAATTCATGGAGACTATTATGTCCTAATCATTACAAACTCTTAATCATCCACTTGTATTCATTTGGTTCTAAACTTCTAATTAACACCACTATAAAAGGAAAGACTTTGGGACGACTATAATCGTAAGAGATTCTTAGTCTCAAAGTGTTTTAATTAGTAAAAGAGTAGGCTCTTGTTGAATAAGGAAAACCTCAAGTAATATAAGATCTTCTACAATAAGAGTTAGTGTGTTTATTTCAATGCAATTAGGTAGTCCTACAATTTATCTTAAAAGTATCATTGTGACTTTGCTCATTAAAGAAGAGAACTTAAGATTATATTAAATGATGTGGTTTGAACCTCTTATCCATTATGATGATATGAAATAAAAATTGAGAAAAGTTTTATTACCTAGCCTAGATTGATACACCATATATGTATCTAAATGAATGGATACTCAAAAAATTACATGTTCTATAACATAAAGTTTTGGACACGGATCCCCAACATAACTTCACACAACCACTTCAACCGGAACAAAAATTGATATTATTGGAACTAGGACTTAGATGGTATGGTATGGTTCAGTTTTGGTTTTGAGCAAGACTTTGAGCTATGCTCAAACTTTGGGTTAGTGATTCAAGGCTAACTGCTTGCCTAAACGACGTCGTTTCATTTTAGTAAAAGAATAGATTTGGTTTTAGACGTCAGACCGATGACCAATTTACAAACTAGGGCATAGACTTTTGCTATAATTGGAATCGAGAACCGAATGAGTGTACAGAATTTGGTTTTGGTTCAGTTTAATCATTTAGTAAATCATCAGTTGTATAATTCGAACAAACGATGATAGCTAGTAAACTTCCCATTTGCTCCTAAATCATAGTTGTCAAAGGCGCTAGACGCACTCAAGGCACAAAGGGAGAGCCCGAAGCCTATGCGCAAGGCGCTTTTAAGAGAGGGTTTTTATAAGAAAGGCGCATAGCATAAACATATAATTTTAGGAGTTTCTAGTCATGTTTTAGGCTTCTTTAGGTCTATTTAGGTTGTTTTATGTTAAATTTAGGCTTGTTTGGGGCTATTGTATGTGTTTTAGACATGTTTGAAGTGTTCTAGATAACTATAGCATTAATTTTGCCAGAATTTTGGCCGGAACTTGCAAAAAATATCGGAATACAGCCTGAAAACCAAAAACTCTTCGGAATAGAGCATGGCATGCCACAAGGCGCATTTGATGCGTTGCATGCGCCTCGGAAACTGGGCGTGCGCCTCGTTCGCCTTTTACATCTATGTCCTAAATCATTATTTTCTTTATCGTGTGGGGACATAACCATTCTTAGTGAACATCTCCACTAAATCATTATTTTTTTGTCAAGTGGGACACATCCATTTTTGGTGAACCTCTCTACTTGATAGTGAAAAGCATTACCAAAGTTCCTATAAATAATACCCAAAGTAACTATAAAAAAGCATAATGAAAAAATTACTTGAAACAACCTATTCTTGAAATCACACATTTTACTTGTTGATAAGTGAAAGTTACTATATGACCCAATCAACATTTACTAGGTTGTCAACAGATCTTAAATGTTGTCACATAGCCATCATGTGGCTTCTTCGGGTCATAGTCCACCTCACTTCCGTTTATAATCAAAAGGGAAAAAGCCAAAGATTCCATAAAAGGATCATCAATACAACACATGGAACATTCTTGAGCTTTTTTAACTAACTAGAAAATGGCATGGACCAAATTACCAATCAGGACCATATGGCATAAACAAGTAACTCCGTGGACCAATTAATTGAATATGGCATGTATGAACCATATTGACATCCGATATGCAACTTCTTATATGCCTTTATTTTTATCCCATGTTGGCCGCAAAACATATGGAATCTCTAGGTTCATTGATCAACGTAACTATGGCAAACACTAAGGTAAGTGGCCCAACGTACGTGTATTCTTGTTTTTTGTCTTGCATCAATGACCCTTACGCAACTTTGTCAACTGAAAAGACAATAACGTTTGTGAAGCTCATCAATGAATGAGCATGTATCACCAACAAAAGAGGTTTGTAATGTAACACTCCTTGCAAATGGTGGAGAAAGAGATACAATCTTACCTCTTGTTTCCTTACAAGTATGCACAAAACGTTACATGATTTAATGTATCCTTTGGATAACACATAAAAGCATGACTAGTTTTCCTCAAACTCTACTTGAAGATCTCAAGATGGCAAGATACCATCTTAATTAATCTTGAAAAGGTAGCAAATCCACTCCTGAGTGAGAACCACATGACTTAGTCTATAATTGCTCCATGTTCTGATAATAAATGTCCCACGTAGTTTAGAAGCTTCCTCGCAAGACCCAAAGCTCATGCTCCATACCAAATGATTTTGTTCTACCATGTCTTCCTCCATCAAATTAATATCTAATTGTGTTATCAAACAATTTTGGAATCTCCAAATGATTTTGTTCTACCATGTCTTCCTCCATCAAATGATTTTGTTCTACTATGTCTTCCTCCTCATGTGAAGTCTCCACCCCGTGGTAAACAATAACAAACTCATGAACTCTTAGTGAGAAAACAAACAATCTTTGTTGGTATGAGGGGTAAGGGTGTGGCAAAAATGATACTAACATATATTATCAACATATTAGCGTTAAGTTTATTGTAGAAGTTCAACAAACATATAAGCCAAATATAATGGATTATATTTATACTCATATAAAGGTTACAAGGACATCAACATAGCAAGCTAGATTCACTAGCAAAATGATGCATAATTCAAACATGTGAGCATGAAACAAAAAACACAAAACCAACTGAGACACATCTTGAGCATGTAAGCATACCATAATTTTGGTTATGTTAAATAAAAATCAAGTTTTGTACCATTTTAGCATTGCAGTGTTGCAAAAGAAAGCAAATAGTTGTTTTAAATCAAATCCTTGTCATTTCTACCAAATAAATGAATTTTGGATCTTAATAAGTGTTTAGAGAGCAAATGGTTTCATCTTCCAAGCTTAGGCCTTTATAAAGGTGTATACATATAAGGGAGTGTTTGGATGTGTGTTCTAAAAGTGATCATTTCAAGTTGAAGAATCATCATCAACTATAATTTTACATTTATACATGTAATCCTAGCCTGATTCTCCAAATCTTATTATTATGGCAATAAATGATTAAAGAACCATATTGATAGTCAGTTTTTGCCAAACACCCTATTTATCATTCAGTTTTAGCACACATCCAAACACCCCTTAAGACATTTATATCCTTACATTTCGTGGATCACCATTTCATCAGACACATTAGTTTCCTAAAACAAATTACAGACTATCTGCACACAAAAAATACACCATGAAACCTCAATAAATGTAAGCATATTGACACATCGCGCCTAAATTTAGATTGCATGTCTCAGATTCTAGAATCTTGCAGGCCAATTCGGTATGCTGTTTAAAAAAAACTTGATTTTTATTCACTAGAAGAGTTCCATTTCTTATCTCACATTTTCATGGTAACATCAATTACAGATAAGTAGATAACTGGTTACAATTTCATCATAACCTAATTTTTAAACCATCAATTACAGATGATTGACTCGCATGACATAAACTAAGAAAAACTCAACAAATTCAAACAGGCATTGCTATAAAAAATCACACTAGTATCATATTAAATAGCTACAAATTTACGCATATGCATCGTCCAAACGAAGATTTTCAAGAATTAGTGAAAGATCATACTTGTGCGCACTATCTGACAACGCAAATTCCGTATTTACATAAACCCCTACGTCATCACCGTCAACCTCTCGTGTTGGTGAAGCATTCATGTCGAAAAGCTTTAAATTACCACCACCGCTAGCGACGGAATCAGATCGGCGCAACCGCTTTCTTCTCCGGCATTCCGTCGAGCACTCGGCACACTTCCACTCACTTTCCTCTTCACTCCCGTTTAAACACTCTACATGAAAATGTTTTACACACACAACACACACCACCATCTCACCGTGATTCCGGCGACATAAAGCACACCGGTGATCCGCCGGAGCTCCGTCGTCATTACCGCCGTCACCCACGGTTTTTTCGGGAGGAGATGAAGGTGGGGTTTTGTTGAAATCGAATTGCAATGTCGATGCTACTGTATGTGCACTAGTTTCGGGTACGGATGGATTACCCGAACCCGATTGTTCCATATAAAGAAAAGGAAAATTGTTTAAGTATAAATGGGTTTGATTATAAATATTTTACCAAAAGAAAAAGATAAAAATAAGATTTTATTTAACGGCTAGAGGAGAGATATTCAATTTTTGTATTAATTAATCAAAATATAATTTTCAAACACAATTTTTTCGTACCCTATGAATTAAATCACCTAGATTTACAATTTTATGATGAAAAGATGTTGAAATATGTAGATCTTCAAGACCAGTGGCGAACCCAGAAAAATTTTTCCTGGGGGTCGAAATTTTCTTAAGGTCGTTTGAGTATTATTATATAGTAATTTTTTTCAATTTTTGATCGGG
>WOUH02000015.1:10312357-10327083 GCA_009936405.2 Stevia rebaudiana
GGTCTTCACAAGTCACGGGGAAAATTACTGATTTGCCCTTCTTCCAACATATCTTTGTTATTCAACTTGTAGCTTATGCGAATGCGCATGACAAGCGATTTCTAGTGAAAACAGAATATAAATCATGTGAAATGAAAGGAAATGAAATCATAGACTTAATTATACGCAGCGAATTATCGATTAAGAATGAAAATTAACTAGATCTAATTCAGAATTAGAAAAATGTAGCAGTGTAAACAAGTCGAGTTGCTCGTTAACTACTCGAGATCAACTCGCCAAAAACTCAAATTGAGCGCGGGCTTAATTGACCGATATATCGAAACTAAATGAGCCTATTAATTATATAAATATAAAAAAAATTATCTAATATAATTACATAATAAATAACAAAATTTTCAACAAAAGTTAGATAGAAAAATGACGGAAAGAAACCCATTAGGTATTTGTAGGCTGAAGAGCTCGTTTACCGTTTTATTAAAAAAGAATGATAATATTATTTTAATATCAAGGTTTTAGTAACCATATTTAATACATTAATTATTTTAGTAAAAAAAAAAAATAGTTTGGTGGGTGAACCCTCGTGGCCAGTTTTAACTTACATTTTAAAGTACTATTTAACATCTTATTATTGTGGGAGATGAGAAGAAAGATGAGGATGTGATCCAAAAAAACAAGAGAATTATATAACACAATTGATTATGATTGGATGCTAAATGTTCTTAAATTAAAGAATAAAAAACGAGGAATAATAAGTGAAGTTAATACCTTGCCATGTTGATTGTTGGTGACGCGTAATTTTTGTGTAATTGACCCGTTACCATTTCCAGGAAGAGTGTTACCGCTAGCAGGTTCTAAATGCAACTGAAGGAACTGTGGATTTTAAAAATAAATAACATTAGCAAATGCAAGCCGATATTCGTTTAACATTTAAATACCCAAAATACATGCACCTAAAGGTGGTTAATCGACCAAATTATTTATGAACACGTGGGTTGTGTTTTATCGCAAATGGGAATAATCGATGCCAACTGATGTGTTTTCTTAATGCATTATGCCTCCTAAATAGTTTATACAAAAAAAAATTTATTTTTTTGTAATTATGTATAATACTTTTGTAATCATACTTGACCCACTATTTATTTTTAATTTATTAAAAAAACTGAACTTTTGGACAAAAAAAAAAGAAAGAAAAATCAAATTGCCAACTCTTAATGTCACAATAATATATGGCGACTTTATATGTAAGTAACTGTTTATTCTCCTTACCTTTGGCACAGCTGCCTGAAAGATGAAATCTGTATAAATGTCGGAGGACTTATTTGTAAATGTTGCTTCAATTTGGGTTATTTGTGGGCTTTCGGGTTGCTTTGAGAAATTGAAAACTAGGCTCAATGAACCGCTTTCAAATGCGACTATTGGAGGATAAGCAGGACCGTTGTCTTCTGTTCATGAAATTAATACTTAAAAATATCCAAATGATAAAAAAAATAAAATAAAGTTCCTTAACCCAACTTGGGTTAAACATTAACGGTGGTCTGTTTGGTTGGATAGTGTAGAATGGAATTGTCATTCAAGTATATCCTTTGGTATATGATGTCACACATAAGAATTAAATCAAGTTAGGAAAAAAAATACAATTAAGTAATAGCTTTTAATTAGCTTTCCATATTATATGTATACAATTTAAGGTTTGCACGATCAAGTCCCTAAACTTAAATTTTTTGCCTGTTTGAATTCCTTAACTTATATAGAAGTGAATAAAAAGTTGTTTTTAACAAGTTAAGGAATTTTGTCAAGCGAAAAAGGACCTTTTTATGTTGATATTTAATAAACTAAAGAATTAAGTAATGCAATAAAAAATCTTTGTTCAGGTTTACAATGAAGGAATTTAATTAGATATAAAAAACAAAGTTTAGTGACTTAATAGCAAAAAATAAAAAAGTTTATTTTAAAAAAATTTAACAAAAGACTAGTAGATAAAGAAAATATCAAATAGATTATGATTCCTTTGCAATTTATATAAAAAAATGAAGTTTTAAATCTTTTAAAGGATATGAGTTTACGAAGTTAACTCAAAAAAACAAGTTATCATAATACTTACTAGGAACTGTAGGGTTAGGACCGAAACCATCCAACAGATCCATAAAAGTTGATGCAGGTGCGCCTTGTGCTGATGTCATCATAGGTGATGAAAGACTATTTAAAGCATTAACTGATGTTTTATTATTAATATTATTGTTATTATCTAGACTTATTGATAATATATCAGCTGCTGATGACCCGTTTTGAGCAGGAGGTGACCCTGTTGACAATAAGTCCAGCAGAACATCGGTCCCACTTTTCTGTGGTTGAGTTGTACCTAAAATAGTACAAATAAACATAATTAAGCAAAATTGAAGAATTATATAATACTAACAATTTTCTATAAACTATTCAGGTTTGGTTAAATATGGTCAAAGAACTTCTTGTCACTGCTATTAATACAAAATGAGGTTTGTTCTATTAAAGAAATAAGGAATTAATTACATAGATGATCCATGTGGTTTGCGGAAAGTAACAGGTTTGGATTTTATGCTTCTAATTTTGGAACAAGTTTGGGTTTTAAGGCTAACTTTCTTAACTATTCTGTTAATACTGGGTAAAATAACCAAAATACCCTTTGACTTTTCTCCTTTTGAATTTGATTATTCAAAAAGTCAAAGGTTATTATGGTCATTTTGCCATAATTTAATAATAGACTGGTTAACGGAAGTTAGCCTTAATACCCAAACTCGTTATAAAATAAACGGCATAAAACCAGAACTTGTTACTTTAAACCCTTAATACCCAAACAAGTTACTTTCCACAAACTGCAGGGACCATCTATGTAATTAACCCAAAAATTAGATTACTATTTAAACAATACACATGTTTGTAATCATATTCAACACTTACCAACTTTTTATAAAAACGCAAATCTTTTGGTCAAAAACTCTTTCATGTTGACTCGACCCGTCACATTGTCAACCAGTAACATAGGCGTCAACAGAATTTTGACCAAACTTTGACCAAGTCTGACCAATTTTTTATCAATTGTGACCTGCTTTGACTGACTTTTACCGAATTTTGACCAAATTTTGACCAAGTCTGACCAAATTTTGACCAATTGTGACCGGCTTTGACTGACTTTTACCGATTCTTACCGACTACCAATTTTATTTCCAATTAGGTGAAATCTCAACGATGGATCACCGATTAATACCAATTTTTACAACATTGACTAATATACAACTATTTTTTAAGAGAAAATCAAAAGAGGTTTTACAGGTATTGAGTGTAACCTGATTGAGATGCAGATGACAAGATATCTCCACCAAGTAGGTCCTGAAGAAAATTGGGACCCGAAGAATTTTGCGGTGCGGGTTCATCTCCACTTAAATCAAGCAAGTCTAGTAACGGGGCATCTGTGGTTTTCGGGACGCCATTTGGAATCTGAAGTGAATTGCCGTTTGAGGTGGAAATGACAGCTGGCAGAGAGCCAACCCTCCTTCCACTGTAAGTGGCTTCATCAAGAACTGGCATCCTCTCAACCAATGCCGATCTTTAAATTGATCGAAATTGTAAATATATTAGCTATAAATTATATTAAGATTCTGATAAGAGTATTCACTAGGACAAATTCTCTAAAATGAAACTTATAGGTAAACAAAAAAAATGATGGTTTTTTAACGTTTTATACTAATCAGTTTCAGGTGCCATGTCACCGCCACATCAAGAAAAGAAACCAACTTGTTCAAAGTTATTGATATGTCACCACCATGTATAGAAAAAATAAAAATTGGTCAACATCACGGGTAAGGATTACCATTTACGTATTCAAAAACAACTTGGTTTTATCAAAAAACATTAGAAGTTTTTATTTATTTATTTTTCTAGTGATAAAATTGGTTATCTACCTTTCTGAATAACTGGACCAAGAGAAAAGTACTACTTATACCAAAATAATATCAAAGTTTAAAAAAAAAATTATTCAATGCAGCTTTTTAAGTTAGCCATTTTTCAGGTGCCAAATCAGACAAATGTCAACTTGGTCAAAGTAACATCATAGAACAAGTAAAGCCTGGTCAACGGTACTGTAATTAACTTTTTCTTAAGTTCGGAAGATTATTATGAAACTAGCTCTATTGAAAAAAACAAATCTGTATAAAGTGGATGTAAAAGCAATAACGACAAGAAGAAAACTACAAACCTTAAATTTTGATGTTTTTCAATTATGGAATCAAACTCGATTGATCTCTGCTGCAGTTCAAGCAGAAGGCTTCCTTTAGATTGATTGACAATGTCTTTTATCCTCCTAAAAATAACCAACTATGACATCAGCATATTTTAAAGTCCCATAAAAAAATTACAGCAATGGAACAAGTGGTTCAGCCTGGAAAATAGAGGTTTCAGGACGGGTGGTTCATGGGTGAGTCAAAACGGGTCGACCCACAAAGAACCTTATGTTCATTTGTAATAAAATATAGACAATTAATGCATTATTCATGTCACAAAACTTTAAACAAAATAATTTAGGAGGTTAATTCGCATTCAAAATAAACTTTCAAGTCTTTTTAACCCGTTTGACCAAAACCCTTTCTAGCTAAGAACATTGGTTTGACCCATTTGAGATAATCCAACCCAAATCGATCAATTTATAAGTAAATATATCAAATAACTCTAATAGAAACTAAGGTTTTAATAACTTAAAATAAAATCAGACTTATATTTTGATGAATCAAAATTAAACTTACTGTGAAGAAGATGGAAAGCGCGAAGACAGTTTTAATAAAGCAGTTAAACACATTGCACGGGTGGTAAGATCAGATGTATGACGTTTGATAGCAACTTCAATAACATCCACTGCATCATTCTCTGTAACCTGTGAAAACATAGAATTAAAAAAAACGTAAGATACTAAACTTTACAATATGAGCAAAAATATATGATGATAGAAATAAAAGAATGGATATAAAGCAAATAATTAAGAAAATTAATTAATGAAGATGCAGACTCACAGTTATAGGTTCCTCCAAATCAAGCATTCCTGTGTTGTTTACCAACAAGTCACCATATTCTCCAATGCACCATACTGCAACCCTAACAACTGCTTCCTGTTTAAAAAGCAGGCAAATAATATACATTAATATCTTGTAATATTGTAATTAAATCACATAATAATTGAATATTTTGTTGAAAGTAAACGTGATTTGAGGGCAAAAGGCAAATGGGTCAACTTGGGTATCATAATTGTACATAGTGTAAACAAACAAACAAACCAAACCAACCTACCCAGTAAAATCCCACTATAATAGTAAATATTGTGTAATATGTATAAGACTCGATGGATCAGTATATAGGTAGGATCCATGGGTCAAAATGGTAGTTAAAAGTAGTTAAGTTGGTTCGGGAAAATAGGCGGGAAAACTGTTCTTAACCACCACATGTAACTGTAAATCTAGGGCTTATAAATAGGTTGACAAACATCATTTGTAATGTGTCGTGAAATCTAATATTCCTTTGTGTCTGTCATTTGATTATCTAAATTACCGAGTGTGTGAAACCTCAAATCCTCAACATATTCAACATAAAAAGTAATAATCAGTCTATGAAAAAAAAAACATGTTTAAAACAATCACATTGAGACCTTTAAATTGAATTCAACGGTTAAACTAAGTAATAATAACTTATCATTAAGGTAAAAATTAAATAAACTACAACATTAATATACAAGTTAGGTTTGTAAATACAAGTATATAACTATTATTATTAGACAATAAAGAGAATCGTTTAGTTCACCTTATTTGTTTAAAATTTTATAAACTAAATAAACAAGCTCATTAAGAGGGAATTTATGTTACCTGGTCAACTGATGTTTGGATGGCTCTATAGAGTGACCTAACTGCATAACCATGAAGGTTAGCTGCATTGGTTATCACAACAATTAAACCATGCCATACTTCATCTTTTACATAATTTCCAGCCTGTAAAGCAATAACACAATAGTCTAGTATTTCATTAAGCAAATGAAAAAAAAAAAAAAAAACATTTTGATCTAAACTATATGATGTAAATTACTATCTACGTATCTAGTGAAGACGAAAAGATTCATGGATTGGGTAACAGGTCAAAACATATTCAGGTTGAAATGTGATTTAAGTACAAGTCAAAACAGGTTGGGTCAGGTTGACCCACGAACACTTCTTTGTCGGTTCTTTAGGTTTCTTATAGAAAATTATGAGTTGGTTACTTGATCATAGTTACAATTTACAAATATAGTTTTGTTACAGTAATAATATAAACTTTCAATAGAACAATTTAGCTAATTCTTCTGGTTTGATCCATATGAGATAAAACATAAAAAACATAACCCAAATAAACCATTTCAAGGGGAAAAAAGTTAAAATTGGCACCTCTGATATTTAAAAATAAATTTTCAAAAAAGTTTAAAACTGAGGATACCATTTAAAGAAAAATAAACAGAAAAGGACATCAACTGGATTGGTTAAACTTATTTCAAGCATTTGGCATATCATGTGTTTAAACTTTAAAATCAACTACAAATAAAGAAAATATCATTTTGTAAACCTGCTACAAAATGCATACCTCACAAAGAACCTTGAGCATCTGATCAATGTACCAAATTTTCTCTGGTGAAAGCCTACAAAAAAGATTTAAATTTAGAAAACATAAAAAAAAATTAAAATTTTAAAAACTGATTTGGTGTGTAGTGGATCATATTCTTACAACAAACCACTGATATATTGATGGCGGATTTTGTAATTATAAAACCAGCAATAGAATTATTGATTACTGAAAACGAAATCCTTCACTTACTTTTCTACAATGGAGCAAATTTTGGCAGTAAGATCTCCTTTGAAATCCTGGTCACTTACTTCCAGATAATCAAT
This sequence comes from Stevia rebaudiana, assembly GCA_009936405.2. Taxonomy (NCBI): domain Eukaryota; kingdom Viridiplantae; phylum Streptophyta; class Magnoliopsida; order Asterales; family Asteraceae; genus Stevia; species Stevia rebaudiana. The sequence goes on from WOUH02000015.1 coordinate 10,319,287, forward strand.
TAATTCCTTGGTCAAAGGTTTGACATTGGTCTCGTTGACCAGAAGATACACAAGTTCAAGAGCTCGTTTACGAATTGAAGCATCCGAATCCTGAATAAAAAAACATTTCGTAAGATGCCAATGCAGTTGAGGAGATCATAATTGGGTTGAATTATGATCTGGAACACTTTGTGACCCAAAAATTTGAATGTTACTTAAACAGTTAGTGTTCCAAATATGAATACAAAACTATATTCCTACACAAATTATTTTTTTTTAATTAAATGATTTAGGAGCTGTTAGCCACTAAAGCAACAGTTTAACAGACTTTTAGCATGTTCACACTTTTTTTCATTTTACCCAGTTGACCCGCAGAGATTAACATAACTCGAGCAACCCAATCATAAGTACATTTGTTGAAATTGCCACCTCTGCAAGACTGCAATGGTGTAATATAGATACAAACTTCACGCCATAACTCCCAAAATTAGTATATTCTAGAAAATAATCAAGTATGTAGCTTGACTGGAGTAAATAAAAGACTTATATTTAAGTGTCCAGAAAGTAAAAAATGATTTATTATGCAACTTCAGATATCACTAAGCTTTATAAATTAAGTTTTTATTTATTAATATAATAGAATTAGATTACCTTAACGCATTCTAATATTGTTGCACGATGTCTTTGCACGGCTTGACCATCTACTGATATTGCTTTCATCAGCATGTTTAATGCAACATATCTGCCATGTAAGACTCAAGAGGTTCACAACACTGAACTATAAAATAAAAAAAATAAAAAATAAAAAAAGAAGGAATTCGCCGCATGCCTATAACATATAATGAACACAATAGAAATCACACTAGATGTGCCAATTTCAACCTATTTAATTGTTAATGGATTGATTTGGGTTCCATTTTAATCTAAAACAGGTCAGCTCAAAGATTCCAACAAACATGGAAAATGATGGAACGACTAAACGAGTCAAATGGTTTCGAAAATCACCCAAAGTCTATATTTAATGCATAATACTTCTTGATCATTTTATTTAAAAGTTTAAACTGTTTCTGAATTAATGTAGTTTTTGTAAGCATATTTAACGGGTTAACTAGTATAATAAATGGGTAAAACCTGTTTGCGGGTCAATCCAATAGTCAAACCCATTTCGGTGAATATCCGCATCATAGAGTAATAACTCATGTAAATCTTTATTAAAACAAGATTTAGTTTTGGTACTGGTTTAAAATGTTCATAGTGCTTCATGTTTACATGCGCGGAACAAAAAGGTGAACTATGTACATTAAACACCTCATGTGATCAGAAGAGAATATAAATGTCATGGTACAATATTTCCTCCAGAAAAAATAAATATATAAATAAACAAAACTTTATTTGAAATTTAGTACAATAGAGGAGACATTTCACCTGATATTGTTGTCACGGTTTGACAAAAATCGCCCCAAAATATTAATTGCAAGAACACGCAAGCCACCGCTATCTTCAATACTCATAATAGTTTCTACACATTCATAAAGGATGGCGTTTCCTGCATTCTTGTTTGATTCTGTTTTCGTTGCCACCTAGACAGTGAATTTAAGCCAAAGAATTATTGTAAGAACACTTCATTTCAGGCCCATTAGTTCACAATAATTAGTTGGTTGTTGCATTTTATAACTTATAACTGCTAAAGCATATAATTAATCAAAACGTAATGACTAATGAAGTATTATGAGGAATTTAGGTCATCCACAAGTTCCTCTAATAAACTCATTTCATCCTCTTTAGTATGTATGCAGTTATAATTACACTAACACCACCATATATTTAAACTACTCTATAGACTATACTTTGTAGGCCATTCAGGTATGTATGTGGCTTTTTTTTAAACCAATTCCAACCAAAACATGCCAAATGACAAAGACGCCCTTAACTTTTTGGGAAAGATGATAATTATTAGTTTATTAAATATAACATGCTGACACCTCATGTAACATATTTTTGTTTCTTTTAACATGACTGAGACAAATCAACAAGTTTTCTAGAAAACAGGTCAAAATTACACCTCTTAACTATTAGACATGAGACATCATTAGAATATATTAATATCTCGTATAATAGATGAAAGCTGACCTGAGCAAGAACATCACTCACGAAATAACAGTTAAAATGATAATTTAATATTAAAATTATAAAAAATAAGTAATGTACTGGACAAGATTCTAAAATTAAATTCTTAACAATTTATTTCTTTATAAAACCAAATTTTAAGCATTTAAAGAACACTTTATGAAACGTTCAGACAGTTTGACCTGGTCAACCCAGTCGACCCATTTCTACTTTAGCCAAGCTTTTACATCAAAATGCATTTAGCTGACCTACTGTAAATAAAATACAACCCAAATCGACCCATTTCTAGGCAAACACGTCAGACTTGCAACCTCAGTTTTTAGAAATCATGACAACTTATTGAATGATAGTAGATCATACAAAAGATCAAAGCTAACCTGTGCAAGAATATCATTCATGAGATCGCTAGCATCAGCATCTCCATGACCCAAGATACGTAAAATTCGCAATAATCTTATTTGCAAAAAAGGGTCTGCAATTCCAGAAATGTCATATTCTGGAGCATATGGACTGTTCACTGCGTCTTTCAAAACTTTAACCAATCCCTCTGTGCATTTCTACATTAAAGAAAAATTTATGAAATGTTATAATTGTACAGCATTTCATTCTTAGTTAAATATATATGCCTAAAAAAATCAGAAGGAAAGTACAAAAGAAAAGGAGGAAATGCATTTAAAGTTTTTTTTCTCCAGTCATCATATTATAAGGAGTACAATCCAATAAAAGGAATGTTTACCTTAAAAGTAGCCCTTAAATCTAGTTTTGTCTTCTTATATCTCTAGAATACTTCAAATATTTACTATTGTATTACCTCTGCTTGTAGATGAACTTACAAAGTTACAGTTAATAAACTTTCTCGTATTATTGTTTCTAATTTTAGGACTTTCTTGTTCCAAGGATAACCTTCTCATATGTTATAAAAATAACTTCATAATAAAAACAATCCATAATAAAAACAATCTATATATTTTTTTCTCCATGTTATGCTAATATTGTGTCATTGCAGTCGGGGTCATTTTGTAACCTAAAGGTTCCAACTTCCAAACAGTTGTTTCTACTTATTAACAATGTTGCAAGCTTAATACAAGACTTTGCAACTAAAAAAGATTTTCATAAACATACTCAAGTCAAACTATTAAACAAAACATGTCAACTATATTATATACCTTCCTGAAATATTCAAGGGCTTCTTCGCTGACTGTACACAAATCTGCACAAAGCTGGATAGCAGTTAAAAGAACTCCATGATGTTTTTCTTTGAGTAATGACGCAACAGGATTTACAAAATTCTCTGCAAGATCGGGTACTTTCTTTATAATCCTTATAGAGCATAATGCCGCCTGTACATTATAAGTAGAACACAGTTAAGTATAATAAATTAATACTAATTCTTTTTAGTAAACCTGACATCAGATCGTATATTTTGCTACAAACATGAAAAGAGATCCAAATGCATCATTAGTGTCAAAGCATTCAAGGTTATAACATTTTGTTTGTTTCCCTCAAAAATGTAACTAGAAAGAATGCATGTAGACTGTAGTTAAAAAAAACAAGGTAACAAAACAAGAAAAACAAAGTGTGGTCAAACACATTTATCCAAACAAATAGAGGTGGCAAGAGGTTGGTAACGGGTCAAAACTTGTTCAGGATGAAACAAGTTAACTTTTAGTATGGGTTGAAACATGGTGGTAAGGTTTTATTGACCCACGAGCAATTTTTGTCCGCTTTCTTGTATGATATGTGTGATACTTATGACCATGAAATCAATAAGACTACCGACTGATCAGGCACCTTTTCTGATGTGATCAGGAAACAAGATCAACATAACAATTATGCTTGATTGCTTGCTAATTTATTTTCTTTCAAAAGAGAACGATACGAGTTTAAGGGTTCATTCTTAAACTTCAAGAAAGAGAAGGCCATAAAGTTTAGAGCTTTTTTGTTATGAGAGTTCAACCAAAACATAATAAAGCATAAATGTTTTTTCAAGTAGCATAATTTGCAGCAAATAATATCACAAGCTATGAGGACTTATACAAAAGCTTGTCATGTGTTGAAAAAAATATCATATTTGTTGTCATCGAGTTTTAAATTTTTTATTTCCTACAGCAACATTAAGGATTTGTGCTATGAAACGAGCCTTAAATTGGATTTGTGCTGCCACATCTGACAATGGTATTGAGATTTTAACTAGCTTGCAAAAATATAAAATTTTGAAAATTATAAAATATATATATTCTCATTCAGCAATGTCATCTTTGTTATTACCCCTCAATCTAAGACGAAATTAAGAAGGTTGATGCATACTGCTGAACACATACAAATATAGCAGTATTATTACAAACAAGATCTCTTGAACAAATTTTAAAAATGGAATCAAATTTAGAGCCATTAGACGCCTTTAGTTGTGCAGTCAGAGGGATATTTTTGTAAACTTACTTTCTTCCGAACATTTGGATCTCGAAATTGCAGTAATCTTTCAACTTCAGGTGCAAGATCACGAGCCATTTCAGCAGAAGATATATTGCCCAATGCACAAAGAGCCAATCCCACAATATACTGGTTGGTATGGTTAAGATCTCTGCAAAGTGACAGTGAAAAATTTAATTATCATTAATTTATCACTGGAAACAATTTTTAAAAAAACAAAGTGTCAAGCCTAGAAAGCAAGCACTCATGCTAGAATATTATATAATATATTAAAAGTAGAGTTGAGAAAATGGGTGGGTTGGTAACACATCAAAATGGGTTCAGTTTGTTTTTAGTAGGAATTAAATGGGGTCATGTGGGGTCCACCTGAAAAACGTTTTTTGTTCAGTTTCTATAGATAGTTCGTGCGTTCAATATGATTACAAAAAACTGCGTTACTACAAATCTACAATAATAAATGCACTTTGAACGACTTTTAACGCGTTTCCCGTTTTGTATTTGACCCGTCCAGACCATAACCCAAATTGACCCCATTCATATGCAAAAGAGTTGAAATTGCCATCTTTAATGAGAAGGGTAAATGTGGGACATACTGTTTTAATGAATTGGTAACAAGCATCAAAACTTCTTGTCTTTCATCAAGAAGCAACATAAGTCCAAGATAACCGATTCTCTTCTCTGGAAATCCAGGGGCTGCAATTGATTTGAGGCATTCCATTTGACCAAAATGTGTGGGATACCCTAACATGTGAATAAACATGAGTTTTGCCAAATTACGGTGTCGATAATCATTGTCGTTATCGCTAACTGCTGCACGAATTGAAGCACATTCTTTTCTAACAACAGCGCGCTCCTCTGCTGCAGTTTTACAGGCACGTATTGCCCGAATCATGTCCCTGCAGAAATAATAATTAAATAATAATTATAGTCATTGTCCCGCAAAGGCGCAAAGTATGCAATTTAATGTAAACCAGACCATTACTATCAATTCAATTCGATACATGTGAGCCAAGTCAAGAATCACTAAGGAAGGGGTTCAATAACAGGGTGAAATGGGAATTGGAACAGAAATGAACATGTACTTATATAAGCGGAATATGTATATCCGCCGACCGCGTATATGCATATATATTTTGTATATAATTAATTGTATTTATATCCACATATATGTAAACAAAATATAAGTCATCCCCTCAAATACCACTTTTGTTAGGACAAAGCTTGCCATGATACTTTATTCTAAATAAGAGAAACAAGCATTCTAAGTGAGAAAGAACTAAAAAGCAAAAGCGAATACAAACAGACCATGTGTGTAGAAATTGTAAAGCGTTTCGTATACAAACACAAACATAAAAAGTTAGAAACAAGGTGATGAAAATTAAAAGAATTGTCGATTTTACCTTTTAAAATCAAAAGCATCAAAGGTGATTAATGAACAAGATTGACATGATGGATTGATTATAATTACGATTCTTCTTGATTTTCACACCTTTCTAAATTAGTTGTTTTGTTGTTGCACCATTTTGCAACAAAAAATGTAAAGGAATTTACAACAACGAGTTGATTATGTTGATATAAGTAAAGATTCTCACAGGATAAAACAGTAAGCAAGAGTTCACACACAACCAGAATACACCCATGAATACAATGCGATACGATGTCCATGCATTAAATGACACAAATAAGTCACCTTCTTTGGCATACGAATATCCTCAAAAATAATTAACCAGACGCACGACCTGCTGTTTCGTATTTCTTTATTAGATTATTAATCCAATCCACCATAAAAATTTACCCTATTAACCTGATTCCTACTTTGACTAGTTTACTTGCAAAGAGGAATTACTTATGGCAATAATAATAGTACATTGGCGATATATCTCCACATTGATACTATATCAATATCTCACGTTACAAAAATCATGACATACTAGACTATCCTCCCTTGTTGAAACAAGTTGTTTACTAGTATGTGTTTTTACCTTTTAGAGTCTTGATAATATCTTGGATAACAGCTGAATTACATTACTTTTAGGGAAGAAGGACATCAAAGGAACAATGATAGTATAATTTAGTCACCCATAACAACTAAGTCCAAATTCATATAAATATATGGTTAATGTTATATATGGCAAGAACCATGAAGCTACGAAAAATAGTCTTTCATGTCTCTACTAATTTGTTAGTCATAGACCATAGTTACAAAAGAGAAAGCTACAAAACTGATGAGATTATTGCAAGCAAGATCGATGAAATGGATATTACAGTCCTTCATTTTCCATATTTAATAAGAACAAACATTACATGCCGAAAACAATCCTTGATGTTGAAGAGATTATGAGTCACGTCTCATAGAAGATTAATTCCCAGATTACATGCCTACATTTATGTTCTGTTCTAGATTAGTTCGTAAGTCCATTATAGTTGCTATGTAGTCTTGTTTAAACATTCAGACAGCTCATCCCTCAAAAGTTGTGATTGTGAATTGCTTATGTTATTAAACTTCTAATAATTTCATAATTTAGCAACTAAACATTCTTATAGAGTTATAGTTCATTGTAGTGTTAAACTCGTGTATCAGACAAGTTCATCCGCACGATAACTCAACTAAATACGCAGAACAAGCAACTATACATCTCACACTAGCATTCAATTAAGAAAAAAACTCGAGATCACACACAGTAATCCAAATCAGGTCAAAATGAATCAAACAATAACGACTAACCTTAGACGCGTCTCAGACGAAAAAGGATTCATGATTGGGTGCGTTTGGAAACCACGAGAAAGCTCGATCAGATCCAGAATAGAGCAGAACGAGTATACCTATATAGAAGCTAAAACTCCAATCGAGATCTGTGGGAGATCAACTACAACAATCTGTGTATAGCAAATTAAGATCTGATCATCAATTTGGATCGATTGAACATGAACAAAAATATGATAACAATGGCGAATCTAGAATTTAAGATGTATCAAAATTCTTTCATTTTTTAGAGAATAGAAAGAAGTGCGAGTGTTTTGGGTATGGTTTGAAGAAAACTAATAAAATGAAGTACTCAACTGCAACTTAGATGGCCAGCACAGCTGGTTTTAAGGTGTGAGGGTTTTTTAGATGTCATAGGTTTGATTTTCGCTCGGGACATGCTCGGTTTACGAGGTCGTTGTTGTGGACTATGGTTTCCCGCACGGGAACGTAGTTCGGTCTGACTGGGAGGTAGCGCATTGCGCGCCAGCGAGATTCGAACTCGGGGCTCTCGGTTT
>WOUH02000015.1:10327183-10341087 GCA_009936405.2 Stevia rebaudiana
ATTGCTACATTATTTGCGTAGTACTGACCCGACCCGTTTGACACATTTAACCATGAAAAAGGGACAATGGTTATACCTGAGGTTTGACTTCAACAATGTGTCGGCCTCGTTTAACCAAAGCGGGCTCATTGGCGAGTACATTTTCTAAATGAAGCAGAAGTTCGTTGGCTTGACAAGCACCAAAGTCAGGGTCCGCATCTTGATGGTGCCAAACTAAACCGCTATCTTTGATCTCGATTGATGAACCATCTGTTGCCTCTTTGTAAAGTTCCATCACAGGTTTTGCAATTTCTTTCCATTCAAAGTTTAAATCCATCAAACCAGCTTCCCACTCTGAACTTCTATCCCATCTGTTAATTAAGGAAAAAATAGATTTTGTGTTCATCAAAGACTCAAATCACAAAACATGTCAAACGCGCTAAAAATCGCATAATGCCTATTTTTGGTACATACATCCTTATTAAATAGATTTTATGCAAGATTCAGATACTTTCGTTAAAATTTAAAAAAGCCATAAAATTTACCCCGAACCGGAAAAATATTAAAAACGTTGAAAATAGTGCGAAATTATTATTTTTCAAAGATTCAGTTTTTCATTGTAATAAAATCTCAATGAATCAGATTAAAAAAGAAAACTAAAAGTGTAATAAGTTAAAAAGGGTTGAAAGATTCAGATTATTGTTAATAAATTTCACACGAGTCAAATAAAAAAAAAAAAGAAAAATACAGCCAGAAGTTTGGTTTTCGCACAAAGTTTATATCTAGGGATCTTTAAACCCGGTTTAATCAAACATGAAGTTTTCATACCTGATGAAATACCCGTGTTCAGCAGCTAGACCCAACCTCTCACACGAGTCGAGCCACTCGCTCAACGTATCTTTTCCTCTTCCGCTAATAATAAACACTACATTTTTGGGATCATTAGCCAAAGTATTTAAAATATTAATAACTTCCGCGCTAGGTGTTTTCACAATGGAAGAATGAGGCACAAGCGTCCCGTCGTAGTCCAAAAATATAGCGCGTTTGTTTGATCGTTTATATGCGGAGATAACATACTCAGCAGACAGTTTTTTGAACCCGGGTGACAAAGAAACAACCCGAAAACCCAAACCGAAACCGATACCCCAACATCGTTTGTTATAATGATCTTTCGATGCGCGTTGTAAATCTTGCATAAAGCTACGGGCCCAATACGCGACATCGTGTGAACTCACGTACCGGTAGTGTTTTTCGTGTCGTAACTGTTTTTCTGGTTCTTTCATAACAACAGCTGAATTTATAGCTGAAGCAACCGATTCTATATCCCACGGGTTGACCCGTATTGCCCCGCTTAAAGACGGTGAACACCCGACAAATTCAGACACGACTAACATACTTGTACGGGTCGAGTTTTCATCAAATTGAGGCGAGTGTTGTCTGCAAACGATGTATTTATACGGTACCAAATTCATACCATCTCTCACTGCGTTGACTATGCAACAGTCAGCCATTGAATAATATGCTGACTTTTCATAACGGGCAACGGGTCGGTCGATTATAACCACGGGTTGATAATCGGGCAACCCGTACGCCTCGTTTATTCTGTTGAGAATCAAGTATGTCTCTCTTTTTGCTTCTTGAACGTCTTTTCCTGTACTTCTTGCGGGATTCACGATTTGGATTAAAACGATTTTACCGCGAAGTAAAGGGTATAATTGTAAAAGATACTCAAACGCGAGTAGTTTAAGACTCAACCCTTTAAAAATATCCATATCATCAACCCCAACTATAAGTTTTTTCCCCTTGAATCTTTCAGCTATTTCTTTAACTTTTCTCATTGTAATTGGAAGGTTTAAAACAGATTCAAGTCGACCCATATGGATACCCACAGGCAAAATCTTGATATAAACGGTACGACCCAAATAATCAAGCCCAATATGTCCTCGTTTCGATTCATAATCCAAACCCATCATTCTACTACAACATGACAAGAAATGACGCGCGTAATCAAACGTATGAAACCCGATTAAATCACAATTAAGCAACCCTTTAAGAATTTCATCTCGCACCGGTAAAGTTCTATAAATCTCCGATGAAGGAAACGGGCTATGGAGAAAAAACCCAAGTTTGACCCGATTAAAACGGTTTCTCAAAAAGGTAGGTAAAATCATAAGATGATAATCATGAACCCAAATGTAATCATCTTCCGGATTCGCAACTTCCATAACTTTATCTGCAAATATTTTATTTGCAGATACGTATGCTTTCCATAACCCTCGATCAAATCTGTCAGCATGATCGGGGGACATGGGAAGCATGTAATGAAAAAGTGGCCAAAGTTGATGTTTACAAAACCCACCATAATATTTTTTGTAAAGATCATGAGGAAGAAAAGTGGGTACACAATTGTATTCTTCTAGAAGCTTCTGAGCAACTTCTTCTTGCTCACTTGCATCTACTTCGACCTTAAGTGAACCTATGTAAACAACTTCACTTTCGCGAGTAAACCCGTCTTTTAACTGCCATAAAAGCGAATCTTCATCGAAAGTAAATGTCAGTTTTAAAGTATCTGGATCGCGTTGAATATGTAAAGGTAACATATTTGCCACAATGATTTTTCTTTCGCGACAATTAGATGGTGTTTTTTCTGAATCAACAACGTTGTTGTCATCGACGCCAGCTATGATTCCCGGTATGGTCAACACTCGTGGAAGACTTTTCGGAGTTTGAGGGATATCCAAAAGCTTATCGGGTTCCAAATCCAAAATGTTTGTATAAGATTTTGATGCCATAATCTGCATAGCATAATTTTGGATAACATAAAAAGAATGTTAGCTAACAAGCTTGAAACTTAAGCTGAATAAAATGTTTTCCATTAGTAATTTATTTTAAGTACAGAACCGCATATCTAACGCATTTAGTAAACAGGTCATGCTCGTTCTGAGTTGTTTGACTATACCGGTCGTGTTAGCGTTGACTTTTTTACTAAACCGGACGTTTTGGGTTGACTAGTTTAATCCTTACAATAAACATTGTCACCCCTTTAACCCATTCGACTCATTTGGATAAACGGGTTAAATGGGTCGTGTTCAGGTTACGCGACTTTAAATGTGTCCGAGTTAGGGTCAATATCTTTAACACGAATACATATGGGTCGTGTTCAGGTTGAATGAACGTGTCAACCCGACATGATTGATACCCTTAGTCTCATTATAAGTTTATAACCCCAAAATCTTGTAAAATCAGAGTAAAATGAATTTTTAGAAAAAAAAAAAACACTACCAGAGCAATTCTCATAATTTTTAAATTATGAAATCATTCAGTATTTTAAGTTGACACCGAATGAAAGTAGGTGTTAGGTCATTCATTCAATGATTTTTTTTTAAATAAGTATAAAATTAATAATCAACACAAGGTTATTTGCATTATACAGATGGTTAGCTTTAGTCGTCTTGAATGGTACCAGACAAATTAGTACTCAATTACTGATAATTTTCTAATTTTACAGAAAAAAAATGCAGGAGTATTAAGGTTGTAAAAAGATCGGTAGTTTGAACTTTGAAGCAATCATGTAGATTTTATTTTTTACAGAAAAACACACACAGACACACTAGACATGACAGATACTAATAATCAACGAAAATTATAACAAAAAAATAATAATAATAATTACGTCGTGACCGTATCTTTTGATAATATCCAAATTCATTGCCTAAAGTTACCCAATTTATACCTAAAACACAAAATTTTCTTATAACCTTACAACTAGACTTTATATTGTAACGAACGATAGTAACAGGCTTTCAAACGAATAAGTTTTTTTTTTTTTTTTTTAAGTACAAGGACTTGGAAATCGAGGAGATCACGAGACTTAAAATCGTTTTTCAATTCGTGCATTGAATTTCAGATTATCTAAAATAGAACAAGTCTTTGGTAACTGTTTCTACCCTTTTTTATCCCTTTTAGTGATAAATTCTCAATTACTTGGTTATATCTTCTCGAAAATCGAAATCATTGCTTCAAAGTTCAAATTAAAAAAACAAACAACAGGCTTGACTGATACTAGTTTATCATCTGAAATTAGATTATAAACATTTACATTAGCATTCATGATCTCGAATTGATTAAATATATATAGATTCCTGCATAAAGTTTAAGTAATTCACACCTGCCGTAAACACCGATCTTCTTATATCCTTTTAGAAATCCTGTAATTTCCTGTAATATATGAGAAACATCAGTGCATTTGACCATCACAGATTCACAAATAACAATATATTCATCTCCGTAAACACGAAATGCGTCAACAAAGTTTAAAATATTACACACAGATCACAATCACGATGAAATGAATACATAACATCATACATTTCAAGTCGATACTTACCGTTGAATTGTACCTACAACCGTTCGTTTTGACGATGGATAGCCGGCACGGCGGTGAATGGTGTATCTCCGGCGCCTAACAGTGTATCGCGGCGTCAAACGGCGGTTTGTGTGTGCGTGTGTGTGTGAGAGAAATAAAGAGAGAGTAATCGCGTGGGGGTTAATATGAAGAGGAGAGAGAGAAGGGATAAAGTTGACATTAATTAACCATGGTTAATAATAAGAGCTTAACCATGGTTTAAGGATCGAGTTTAACATGTCACTTACAAAACTACCCCTTTGCTTTACTAGCATTATGCCATTACTCTTGTAGTGAAATATCTTCTTTGCATTATCTAAATAAGTTTTATAGAACATGTGCTCAAAATAGGCATTTAATGTGGTATCAAACTGGTTTTCAAGGTAACTTCATATTTCATCATTATTTTAATTCGGTCGCTTTAATTGTTTTTTTTTATAATTTACTTAGACTAGCGTGGTGGTAAGGGATGGAAAAGAGGTGGGTTATGACGCGTCAGTGACATGCAGGAGAGAGAAAATGTGGTGGAAAATGAGTATAGTGGGTGAGTGGTGGAGAGAGAAAATGTATTGATTATTTTAATGATTGATTTTTTTAAATTCTTTTTAAAAGTAAAAAACAATTATAAAATAAATAAAAACCATACATAAATAATAAAAAGTTACATAATTAAAAAAAAAAAAACAACACATTACTAAAAAAACATAAAAATACTAAAAATAAAATCTAATTTGAATACTTGGCCCTAATCCTAGCCTTCTCTTGCTCGGCAAGTTCGCGGTCGATGCCGGTTAAGTGGTCGATGTTAACCATAAATGTTCGCATGTCGACCGCACGTTGTCGTTCTTTTTTCAACTCGATTCTTGATTGGGTTAAATCGTTAAACTAGCCGAGTTGTTAGCTATCGTAGATAAACCCTTGGTATCCTCCGACATGTTTGAAGAAGAAGGTCGTTTTCCTTTTGCTTTGACCGCTACGCCTCGATGCTTTCTTTTGTTGTAATATCTCATTGAATTTTTAGACTTTGTGGGAAATATCTCGTCACTTTGACGATATCATATCGTGCGTGCAGCGCTCCTCGGGATCTATTTTCTTGTAAAATTTTGAACAAACATCTTTCCAAAAGGCGGGGCCAGGTCGATTGTTTGCTAAAAGGTTAAAAAATAAATAACGTGTATGTATAAAATTTAAAAAATAAGGTAGAAGGACAAAATATATATATTACCAAAAACTTTATGTTCGGAAACGACGTGCCAAGATTTCGACAATACAAGCTCCTCCGCGGGAGTCCATTTTTCAGGCCGGGCTTTAGGAACCTCAACACCCCCGTCATTTTTGTGTTTGCGTGTGTTTTTTCCCTTCTCTTTAGACGCCGGTTGCGGTTCAGGTTGAGTCTCAGGTACGAATTCTTTGAACCCTTGAGATTCGGGTGCGTTAAACGGGCGATTACTCGCATGCTCCGAAAACCCGAGCATATGGGTAAAAGGCCCCCGGATGAATGTTTAAGGGATCAAAATAATGTGGACGGTTTGGATTGAGGTTAAATTGGTTGGGGTTATAAAGGTTTTGGCTGTATTGGTTGGAGTTAAATTGGTTGGGGTTGTATTGATTTGGGTTAAATTGGTTGAGGTTAAATTGGTTAGGATCCATTTGAAATTTTATAAAAGAAAGGAGAAGATAGAGGTTTTGGTTAAAAAATTGTAAAAAATTTAGTAAAAAAGTGGGATATTTATATTAGAAAAAAAATTAATTTTTTTTTATTCCCAAGGGGCCCACACACCACCCCAACGGCTAGATTTCTTCTTCCCTCCTTCCCGTCCACGCTGTGCTCCACACCACGCCACCAGCCTCCACGCCGACCTCCACGCCCCCTCGTTTCGGTGTGCAAGGGTGTTGCAACCCTTCTCCCCCTTTCCCACGCCCCATTACGCACATGTGCAGAAAGCCCGTAACGTAAACCACAAGAAATGAGCAAAAAAGCACACTATTATTACATATAAATGTAAGACAAACAGGGGGTAGTTATACCAAGAAAAATGACTTTTATTTGACCGTTTCAAAATTAACTAACTGTTTGGTATCCTAAAACTCAGCCGAACCTTGTCATGACCCTTCAAGTTTGCAAGTTGCTATTTGCATGACTTAAACATGTGACCTCCAAGTCATATAATAATTAACAACCTTACCGTTGCTTAAAGACTCGCCTTTATTTGTTATTTATCTAAAACATTAATTACAAACAAAAATTGTACTCTCAATAACTATGTTTAACATGTCAAAGCCTAACATCAGGCCAGAGAGTCCAAGATGATAGATACTGTGTTACTGCTTCACTGATATATTGGTAAATCCTAGTTATTTTTTATCTTTTAAATATTAAAACGGGTCACACAAAAAAAAATCCAAGTATCTATCATGTTAGAAACATAAGAAAGTGTGTGAAGGAGAAGAATTGTCATGTATGCGAGTCTAAATTGAAATGCTAACAAAAATTAGAATCAAATATCTTTAGTGATTTCTGATGTGTGTTTATCGTTAAATAGAAATCAACTTTCTTATCGTTTCTTTCCCATCGTTTTTCACACTCCTCTTTATGACTTCATCTTATCAATTATAGACTCCAATCACTTTTGCTAAAAAGCAAAACTTTCTTACTTTTGACCATAATTTCACTTTACAAATCACACTCTGATTCTTACGTACTGTTGAATAAAAGTTTTTATTAATCCTCAAAAATCAATCAATCTGTCATCATTCAATTCAGTTTCATCAACCTATCTGCGACCATTTCATCAAATCCTCTATTCTTGATTCGTCAGTTGAATCTTAAATAACTCATTGGTACGGATTTATGTGCAAAAACCATAAATTATTATGGGTTGTGAGAGAATTAAGCTTTTGTTCATCTGGGTTGTGTTCTTGCTCTGTTTCTTATCATCTTGTTATTCCCAATTCTATCCTGCTGATAATTACTTAATCGATTGTGGATCACCAACCAACAACACAATTGGTAATCGTGTTTTTGTATCTGATAGTTTATCTTCCAATCTTCTTTCAACCCCACAAAATATTCTGGTTGATACCTCTGCAACTTCAATCCCGTCGTCGGAGTATTCCCAAATCTATAAAACAGCAAGAATCTTCTCACAAACATCTACCTACAGTTTCAAAATCAATCAACCGGGTCGTCACTGGATCCGACTGTATTTCTTCCCATTTTCCACCAGTAATTACGATCTAAAGTCAGCAATTTTCTCCGTTTCAACTCGTGATCATGCTCTGTTATCCAATTTCAGTTCAGGCGATGGTTCTGTTAAAGAATATTCTATCAATATTACTTCCGGTGATCTCGAAATCACTTTTACACCTTTCGGGAGTTCCATTGCTTTCTTGAACGGATTAGAAGTTGTTTCGGTACCTGAACCATTGATCGCCGACGTCGCGGCTTCTGTCAACCCTCTGGGAAGCTTTCAAGGACTAGTGAACCAGGCTCTCGAGACAATGGCTCGGGTTAACATGGGTGGTCCGATGGTTACATCAAGAAACGACTCATTGTGGAGAACTTGGGTTCCTGATTGGGGTTTTTTAAAAACTCCTAATCTTGTATCTAACAAGTCGAATATCAACTCTGTTCGGTATCCTCGCGGCGGTGCCACACAATATGATGCTCCTAAAAGCGTTTATGGCACCGTCGCGAGGATGGCGTCAGAAAATGACACAAAAAGTGAGTTTAATGTCACTTGGGAATTCTCGGTGGACCGAGGATTCCGGTATCTGATCAGACTGCATTTTTGCGATATCGTGAGCTCACGCGCGAATGAGCTTTACTTCAATGTTTACATTGGAGATTTTATCGTATTATCGGATTTTGATTTGTCTACTAAACTCGGGGGATACTTAGCAACCGCGTATTACTCTGATTTCGTCACACCCATGATAAACACCAACAAAATTCAAATCAGCATTGGCCCGTCGAGTTCGCAACGTGTGTACCCGAATGCGATTCTGAACGGTGTCGAGATTATGAAGATGAATAACTCCGTCGGTAGTCTTTCCAATAAAGACATCCCGACGACCAAACAAAATTCGAAAAGCAAAGTGGGGGTGGTAGTAGGGGTGGGTGTGAGTCTGATTGTTGCTATGTTATTGATTCTATCTCTGCTCTTCGTGTATAATAAAAGACGAAAGCCATTGGACAAAGGTTCGAATTCGAGTTACTGGTATCCGTTTGCAGCGATTGAAAAAGCTACGAACAACTTCGATGAAAGTTTGGTGATCGGAATCGGTGGGTTTGGTAAGGTTTACAAAGGCATGTTATGCGATATGAAAGTGGCTGTTAAGAGAAGTAAACCGAAATCGCAACAAGGTTTAGCAGAGTTCCGGACAGAAATTGACATGCTTTCCCAGTTTCGTCATCGACACTTAGTGTCGTTGATCGGGTATTGTGACGAAAATAACGAAATGATTCTGATATATGAGTACATGGAAAACGGGACATTAACAAGTCATCTTTATGGTTCGAATTACCCTAGCATGACTTGGAAGGAACGTGTTGAGATCTGCCTCGGTGCCGCTCGTGGGCTTCATTATCTCCACACGGGTTATGAGAAAGCGATTATCCATCGAGATGTGAAATCGGCTAATATATTACTTGATGAAAAACTTATTGCTAAAGTAGCCGATTTTGGGCTGTCTAAAACCATGCCAGAGATTGACACATCCCACGTGACTACCGTGGTCAAAGGGACTTTTGGGTATTTGGATCCAGAGTACTTTAGACTACAAATGTTAACGAAAAATTCAGATGTATACTCATTCGGGGTAGTTTTATTTGAAGTCTTATGTGCCCGACCTGTACTCGACTCATCTCTACCTCGCGATACGGGGAACTTAGTCGAATGGGCGATGAAGTTCCTAAAAATGGGCCAGTTGGATCATATAATCGACGATACTTTAAAGGGTACAATTCAACACGATTCTCTTAAAAAGTTTGTTGATACTGCAACGTCATGTTTGGCAGATTCTGGGGTTGATCGACCTTCAATGGGTGATATTTTAAGGAATCTTGAACAAGTTCTTCAACTTCAAGAAGCGGATAAAGACCCGGGTGAACATAGTACAAATGTGATTAGTGAATTATCACCACAAGTTCATGATTTTGATCATCCTGGTGACAAGAACCTGGACTCAAACACGAACACGAGAATTGAGCAATTTGAAATATCAAGTGAGTCGGATATTTTGGGTGATTCGATGAGTTCGGTTTTCTCAAAAATGGTTGATTCAAAGGGTAGATAAAAAGAAGATTAAAGAGGAAATGTAGGAATAAGTGAATTAAGATGGTGCCTAACTAGTATCATGCTACTCTAGCTCAATAATATATTGATCATGACACAATGTCTTTGAAGTCAAAAGAGGGGAAGTTGTTAACATTCATCGTTTGTAATATGATACGTGATGTTTCTTTGCTCCAGCCCAACCTCACCATGCATGTTTATACTTCATAGTGTACTTACTACTAGGCGGGTTATGTTTTTGCTAAATTTAGTTGGTCATTGTGGTTTAGTGTCATGTTAGTATTTTCTATTGCAAGGCTATAAAAGCCACTGTTGGTTTGAGTAAATGATGTTTTCAAATAATGACGTATTGTAATACTATAATTTTTTGAATTATTTTATATATTTAATTTATTTTTAATTAAAAATAGAATTTAATTTTAAAATTATTTAAATTTGTTATTATCTAATTAAGTATTTATCTTATATATTTAAAAGAGTAACTACATTTTTTAGCTTTTAGGTTTGTAATACTTAACAGATCCAGTACATCGTTAAGGGAAACTGTCTCTAACGTTTCAAGTCTTAACAACTTTCGTCCCTAGCGTTTCAAATATTAAAAATTTTCGTCTCTAACGTTTCTAGTCTTAACAGTTTTCATCTCTACCGTTTCAAGTGTTAACAGTTTTCTGTTGAAGGTTTAATGACGAAAACTGTTAAGACTTGAAACGTTAAGGACGGAAACTATTAAAGGTGAGATGAAACTATTAAACCTTGCAAATCTCATAGACGAAAATCACAGTTTACTCTATTTAAATTTTAAATTTCACTTATCTTTTAATTTGTATAATTACCAACTAAATTTAAGTAATTTATATTTAAAAACTTTATAATGAATAATTTTAAAACCCAAATAAAATTTATAGTTATAAAAGTATCAAATATTTATTTGTTTTAAGTCTTTACAACATAGTAACTTAATTAGCATTTGATATGAATGAATGAATGCCGGAATGAAATGACCTATTACATTGGAATCAAACAAAACAAGTTTCGTTGCGCATAAGAATAGAATGTACTATTACGTAATCCTTCTATTTTAATTATTTCATTCATGAGAAGGATCTTATTTTTTCATCAATTTCCTTGAAGGAATGATCCAACCACTTATATGACACATGACTCCGACCCATTGCCCAACCCATGGCCTGACTCATGACCCAAACTATGACACGAGTTAAATGAACCAAACCATGACTTGACCCATGACTAAACCATGACCCAACACATGAACCGCTCCATGACTCAACCCATGACTCAACCCACAACCAACCCATGAATTGACCCATAGTCTGAATCCTGACTTGACACATGAGCCATGACCCAATATACGATCCATGGCCAAAACCATAAATAGGCCCACAATATGAAAGATAACCCGACCCACTACATTACCCATATCCAAACAATGATCGGAACCATGACCCGACCCATGAAGAGTAGTTCATTCCTTCATCTTTTTATGGTGACCATACGTTGTCTCGTTCTTCTCGCTGAAACCCGTATGATCCCTAAATGAGAAACTGTTGGAATATTTAACAATAAATGAGTTTTATTAATTTTGGACGAAAAATAATTAATTATATATGTTAAAATTTAACTTAATTTAGCTGCGTTAATAAGCTATTAGGTGTAGGGATTAAAACGAATCAAACCGTGTCTAAAACCGAGCTACGAGCTATGATGAATGAGATATCAATGCTCAAAAGTGTGTGTTTGAAATATTAAATGTCTTGATTAATGTGATAATCACACATTGATTAAAAGATAAACCTTTCGTTGGTTTATAAGTGGGAGTTTAGTTAGAATGGTATTCTAATATTACAAGTCACACCCAGTGGCAGTCGGTGGGTTCGCAGCCAACATGCACACGTGCACGGGCACAGACTTGGGCTACAGGGCATAATGTGGCGTTTTGATGGCGCACTTCGCACGCTCGCATCGCCGCTTGAAGCCGCCTTTATATTTGTAGGTGTTGGTTTCGAAGATGGTTCGAGCCAGACCGAGCCATCATGGCTTAGTCAAGACTGTTTCAAGTAGAGATGTTTCAATTTCCGCCTTTATATTTGTGGGTGTTGGTTTCGAAGATGGTTCGAGCCAGACCGAGCCATCATGGATTAGTCAAGACTGTTTCAAGTCGAGATGTTTCAACTTCTGAATTCAATGTGGGAGTCAATGTGCCTTCAAGAGCTCGCATTGAAGGCTGCCTTCAAGAGCTTGCATTGAAGGCTGGTTGTTTCACCAAGGTCTCAACTAGTAAAAATACCAAGACTTGGTGCCTTGGTTAGATACACCTACAACCACGAACATATGCAATATCCTGTGCTCGTGATTTCATATATGCTCTTCCTCGCTCCTATTTCAGGTATTTAGGATTTCTCCGGCAATACTACTGCTCCAACTGTTGTACCATAGGAGACAGACGAGTTCACCTGGGTGGCTCGAAATATGTTTTAAGGGACCTCTGTTGAACAGAAATCCTCAGCCAGTTCTTCGATTTTCTTTAGTGTTTTATTGTAATTCGCAACTTGTAATCTGTTTAGATTTCTGTTTCATCTCAATTTCTGTATTTGTAATTCGTTTATAATATCAACAAAATATTTATATTTTATTTGTGAACGGTGTTCCTACAAGCTTAAAACAGATTTTTAAGACAACAATGTTTGACCTCTTGTTTTAAAAATAATCGGATTAAAAACAGAAATTTAACATAAAATTTGGCTTTATATTTGTTTTTTTGTAAACCAAAGTTTGCTTCTATTTAATATAAACTTAATAAACTGTTATAATATTTTGGTTTTTTGTAAACCAACAATCATTCTGATTCTAATTTGCATTTGTTGCAATCCTGTTTCAGAAATGACGACCATTCTTGCTTCTTCTTCATCATCCATGGACCATTGGTTGATACCCAAGCTGCGAATGTA
The DNA here is from genome assembly GCA_009936405.2 of Stevia rebaudiana. Taxonomy (NCBI): domain Eukaryota; kingdom Viridiplantae; phylum Streptophyta; class Magnoliopsida; order Asterales; family Asteraceae; genus Stevia; species Stevia rebaudiana. The sequence continues at coordinate 10,339,831 of WOUH02000015.1, forward strand.
GTCGCAAATCATGCTGAGAAACCGGAGAATTTTTCTGGTTTGAACTTCAAAAGGTGGCAACTCAAGATGTTTTTCTATTTGAACACTTTGAACCTTGCGAGGTTCTTAACCGAATTTCCTCCTGAACCTGAGGGAGAGGCCAATGCTCAGATTGTGAGCGCGGTGAAAGCTTGGAAACATTCCGAGTACTTATGTCGTAATTATGTGTTGAATGGCCTTGTGGACGCTTTGTATAACGTTTATTGCATGATACCAACCGCTAAAGAATTGTGGGTGTCTTTAGAAAAGAAGTATAAGACGAAGGATGCTGGAACAAAGAAATTTATTGTAGCCCGTTTCTTGGACTATAAAATGGTTGATTCTAAAACTGTTATTAATCAAGTTCAAGAACTGCAGGTTATGCTTAGCGATATTCATTCCGAGGGGATGCTCCTTAGTGAGACTTTTCAAGTTGCTGCAATGGTTGAAAAGCCGCCTTCTAGTTGGGTAGATTTAAAAAATTACCTAAAGCACAAGCAAAAAGAAATGACCATTGAAGATCTTGTTGTGCGTCTTCGAATTGAAGAAGACAATAGGATGGCACAAAAAGTAGCCAAAGTCTTGTGCAACCGTCTCCTACACATACAATCATACACACATACACTCGTACACTCATACACATACACTCGTACACACATACACTCGTACACTCATACACACATACACCGTACACTCATACACATACACTCGTACACACATACACCCGTACACTCATACACATACACACATACACATGTACACTCATACACTCATACATATATATATGCACACGTACACTCATACACTCATACACTCATACACTCGGATACTCATACACATACACTTGTACACACATACACTCGTACACTCATACACACATACACTTGTACACTCATACACATATATATACACACGTACACTCATACACGTGTACACTCATGCACACATACACTCATACTCATACACCTACACTCGTACACTAATACACACATACACTCGTGCATCATACACATACACTCGTAGACATTGTATAATGTAACACCCCGAATTTTGTGTTGGTAAGACGAGAATTGGAGGAAATCTTCTGTCAGTGTTATGCTTAAGATCAAGTTTCGGTGTTAGGACTGTTGTAAACTAACGGTACCCCAGTGTAACCCGATTGTGATATGAAATAAACATGTTAGTTATGTTCATATAAGTATTTAGAAGCATTTGAGCGTATGCAGAAATTTGATTAGA
>WOUH02000015.1:10341187-10357401 GCA_009936405.2 Stevia rebaudiana
AAGCAATTCTTTCCACCATACTCCCCGTGGATTCGACCCTGACTTACTACTACTAAGTGAGCTAGGACTGGGGTTTTTACCCTTATCTTTGACTGACCCTTCGACATCGGTCAATCTGACAATTCATCCACTTCTAGAAACATAGAGGAGTCGCTAGAGAAGCCCTGCATTGGCTTGAAAGAGCAGTGCGAAAAGATAGCCAAGGTTGATAGGAGTGTAAGAGACAATGCTTTCAAGGCATAGAAGGTCCCTAAGATTGAGACTCCCTCTGACTAACCCCGTTGCGTGATCGTGTGACTTAGAAGGCAGTGGATGTAACGGTGGAGAGGGTCGCTAGGTTTCATGCTCTTCGAACGACTGGGGTTGTAATATCCGTTTTCAGCAAGACAGGCCCACACTGCACTTCTCTGTGCTCCGGTGGTGGGATTTTGCCTATTTTCCTCATCGAGGAAGAACCATAACTCCCCTGCCCAATCTGCAGTGTCCTCATCATATAACCCTAAGTAGTCGCCAAACTCGGCGATTGTACCATTTTTGAGACCTATCTTGCGTTTAAAACAGATTAAAATTTACAAGATTTGGGCGAACAGAAGGTCAGACACGACCTGTGTCGAGCTGGGCAGTGGGAGAAACGTGCGTTTGGGTGCTTGGTTTTTAGGGTTTTTCAAAGATTCTACCTCATGTGTTCAATTTTTACAGCAAAATAAAGAATATACCCGTATTAAAAAAAAACCTCACACTAAGGTTCTTATAGATTTTAACCAAATGGGTCGTTTGGGTATAAAAGGCGAAATTTGAACCTACGTGTGTCTACATTAGTAGTTGTTTATGAAGATTTAGTGTTTGTTGTTTGTTTTCAAGAATAGTTTTTTAACCCAAATGAGTCGGGTTTGAACGGTTATCCCAATATTTCACTCAAAAACTAGATTAGGGGTGCTAAATATTAGATTTAAATGAGAATGGCATACCTTAATCGTTAGATTTTGATATTTGGAGATGGAATTGGTGAAATCATTGAGTTTTTCCCTTAGAACTGAGAGTAGATGGAGAAGACTATGAAGTTCTAGGGCTTGAAATGGGGTATTTTAAGTTTTATGAGATCTGACCGATCCGACGGGGCACGACCCGTGTTGGGCTTGTGTCTGAAAAAATTTTTGGTTTTTTTTTAAGTTGTATTCTTTGTTAAGATTAATGCACGAGTACAGGAAATATACAATTAAACTATTCATTCATAATTAAACGTGTTTATTACAAGTTCCCAAATTACTCTACTTTTTCCTAAATGCGTCCAAGGGGCTGCTCTGCCCTGCTCCTAGAAGAATCCTCCGTTGAACGAGTCATACGGGAGAAGGTAGCGGGAGGTTTGGTTGGAGAGCTCCGCGACTAGGAGCTTTTGACCCGCGAGCTCGTTCGTCATTACCTCCACCTTTTGCACTAGCTCCTCGATATGCATGTTGGAGGACACCTCCATGTCGGTAAGAGGTTTGAGCAGTTCTTTAAGCATGTGGAAAGCTTCATGTCTGGTGGGCTCTTTAGTCTCTATATACGGTTTCTTTGACGGGTTGTGACCAAAGTAGATGTTTTCATAGTAGCTCGTTGTGGTGTTAATGGGTAATTAAGCATGATTTAAGTGATTTAGAACGGATGTGGGTTACTGGAAAGATCAAATGAGCTATGAAGTGGCTTTTATAGCCTACTGTTTACCCGGGCATGCCCTGTGCAGAGTTGAGCACGGCCCCGTGCCGCCATGTTCTGATTAGGTGACGTAAAGTGTTTATGCAGCGGGAATCACAACATTAAAACGATCGACATAGGGGCTTGCTTTGTGGCCCGTGCTTGGCTGATAAGCTTGTTTGTTTGTTGATTTTTTGAGTAATCTCCTAAGTTATTTATGTACAAGTGCCAGATTTTTTATTCTAGGGTCTTTGGCGAGACACTTAGTGTCGGATTTATTGGAGGTATAAAACCTCCATTTCCTCGTCAACCGGTCCTTCTGAATAGGCCTTCAACCTTTGAGCGTTGACTTTAAATTGGATCCCTTCATTGTTTTTTAGTTCAATCGTTCCATATATAAATGTCTCTTTTATTGTGTATGGACTAGTCCATCAGGATTTCAGTTTTCCAGGAAATAAACGGAGTCGGGAATTGTAAAGAAGAATCTGACTTCCTTTAGGGAACTCTTTGTGATTCTTTAAGCGTTTATCGGGTAACCTCTTGGTGCGTTCTTTGTAAATCAAAGAGTTCCTGTAAGCTTGGTCCCTCAGTTCTTCTAAGTCGTGGATTTCCAAAAAAACCGCATTTGTCGTCGTTGGCAAGATCAAAGTTTACTGACTTCAATGGCCAATAAGCTTTGTGTTCTACATCTACTGGAAGGTGGCATGCCTTTCCATAGACTAACTTAAAGGGTGTGGTACCGATTGGAGTTTTATAGGCGGTACGAAAAGCCCATAGTGTATCATCTAGTTTGTCTGACCAATCCTTTCGGTTGTCCGATGGTCTTTTCAAGGATTCGATTGATGCCTCAATTAGTGACCTCTGCTTTCCCATTCGTACGTGGATGGTACGGCAGTGAGAATCTATTGTTCACTACATAGAGTAACAATGCCTTGCTGAGTTGTGTATTACATAAATGGGTTCCTCGGTAACTAATTAGTGCTTTTGGTGTGCCAAAGCAAGTAAACAACTTTCTCAAGAATTTTACAACGACCCTAGCATCATTTGTGGGTAATGCTTGAGCCTCGACCCATTTTGATACATAATCGACTGCAACAAGGATGTATTTGTTACCGTGAGAAGATGGAAATGGACCCATGAAGTCCATGCCCCAAACATCGAATATTTCACATATCTAGATGCTTTTCTGAGGCATCTCATCATGAGTAGATATGTTGTTTTCCCGTTGGAAAGCATCGCATATGCGAACGAAATTTTGAGCGTCACGAAAGATACAGGGCCAATAGAAACCGGCGTCGAAGACTTTCTTTGCACTAATGGTTACGCCGTGGTGACCTTCTGTTGGTCCTTTGTGACAATGATGAAGAATATTGTGTGCTTCATTGTCATGCACGCATCTACGCATGACTTAATCGGCCTCTATCCTAAACAGGTAAGGATCTTCCAAGAAACAGTTTTGGACATCCGCAAAGAATTTGCGTTTTTGCTGATGCGACATGCCTCTCAACACTATTTCGTTCGATAAGAAATTTGCGAAGTCAGCAAACCATGGATATTCCTCGTTGGTTACTTGAATGTACATAAGAGTCTCATGGGGGGAAATGTCATTTATGTTGAATCCTACAGCTTGTGAAGCTGAACATTTTGTCTCAGAATTCAATATCAAATTCTTGAAGAAGCAAGATCCATCGGATAAGACATGGTTTGGCATCTTGCTTTGTGAAAAGATATTTGATTGCTGAATGATCGGTATAAACAATGGTTTTGGAAAGGACAAGATATGATCGGAACTTGTCAAATGCAAATACGGCGGCAAGGTTTCTTTCTCGGTTGTGTTGTAGTTTTCTTGAGCATCTTGAGGGTTTTACTTGCATAGTAGATTGGGTGGAAATGTTTATCCTTCCTTTGACCCAAAACGGCCCCAACCGCAAAATCACTTGCGTTACACATGATCTCGAAGGGTAGTGCCCAATCGGGAGCTACCATGATCGGCGCGTTGACGGCGATTTAAATGATTCGGTGCATTCATTTGAGAAGACAAAAGTTGCGTCTTTCTCTAGTAGTTGGGTCATTGGTCTTGCAATTTTTGAGAAATCTTTGATGAAACGACGGTAAAATCCAGCATGATCGAAAAAATGCCTAATTCCTTTGACGTTGGTTGGAGGGGGGAAGCTTGGAAATGGTCTCAATTTTGGCTTTATCGACTTCGAGCCCTTCTTTTGAGATCTTATGGCCTAGGACGATGCCTTCTCCAACCATGAAGTGAGACTTTTCCCAGTTTAGAACTAGGTTGGCCTCCTCACATCTTGATAGCATCTTTATCCAGATTTATGAGACAATAATAAAAGGAATCTCCAAAAACAGAGAAGTCATCAATGAAGACTTCCATGGCGTCCTTGATCATATGATGAAAGATGGCTATCATGCAACGCTGAAAAGTGGCAAGAGCATTGCAAAGTCCAAACGGCATTTGTCGATAGTTGAATGTGCCATGAGGACATGTGAACGTGGTCTTCTCTTGATCTTCAGGAGAGATTTGAATTTGAAAGTATCCAGAGAACCCGCGAGAAAACAATAGAGAATTTTCCCGGATAGACGTTCGATCATTTGATCTATGAATGAAAGCGGAAAGTGATCTTTTCGAGTGGCGTCGTTTAATTTCTGATAATCTATTAAAACTCGCCATCCAGTGATGGTTCTCAATAGGATAATTTCATTTTTCTCATTTGTGACAACTGTCATACATCCTTTCTTGGGCACGACCTGAACTAGACTTACCCATGGTGAGTCTCAGATGGGATATATCAATCCTGCATCGAGAAGTTTGATGACCTCCTTTTTCTCTACATTCTGCATGTTGGGATTTAACCTCCTCTGATATTGTACTACTGTCTTGTAGTCTTCTTCTATAAGAATTTTGTGGGTGCATTAGGAGGGATTGATTCCTTTGATGTCCATGATTTTCCAGGCGATTGCCTTTTTGTGACGTTTGAGAATTTCAAAAAGTTTGTCTTTCTCACTTCTGGCTAATTCAGAAGCAATAACGATAGGAAGTTATGATCGAGATTCTAGGAATGCGTATTCCAAGTGAGCAGATAATTCTTTTAGCTCCAAAGCTGGTGGTTCTTCAATTGATGGCTTCATTTTTTGTTCAAGCTCTCGATTGAATCTAAGTGGTTCCAATGGTGGAGGATCTTCTCTGTCTCCTGGATAATCTAATGTGATGTTTGTTGATCCTCCTCCGGTGATTTGGGTGTCGAGAGCTTTCTCACTTGAAGAGTCTTGCAGCTGACGACTCACATTAGATTTAGTGGTATCGATAAAGAAGAGAGAGTCGTCCTGGCACTAAGAGTGTTGTATGGATCTTTCAATATCGAATGTAATCGTCTACCCTAATTGTTAGTTTGAGTGAGTCACGGTCTATGATGGATTTTGTTGTTCTTCAGAAGGGTCTACCTATAATAAGGGGGACATTCGTATCTTCCTCCATGTCTAAAATTACAAAATCTACCGGAAAGACGAACTTGTCTACTTTGATTAGCATATTCTCTATGATGCCTCGGGAGTATTTTGCATGGATCAGTCAGCTAGTTAGAGGCTCATGCGGGTCGGTTTCAGTTCATCTAAACCTAGTCTCAAAAACACTACGTATGGCATCAAATTAATGTTGTTCCAAGGTCAGCCAAGGCATTACTAACAGATAAACCACTTATCAAGCATGGAATAGTAAAACTCCCAGGGTCGTTCTTCTTTTCTGGTAACATGTTTTGTAGAATGGTTGAACATTTCTCAGTTAGGACTACATGGGATAGTTCTTCCAACCACTTCTTGTTGGTGGGAACTTCTTTGAAGAATTTTGCATATTTGAGCATTTGCGAAAGAGCTTAAATGAAAGGGATATTAATATGAAGCTGTTTGAATAGTTCAAGAAATTTTTCGTATTGAGCATCCATCTTTTCTTTCTTTAACAGCCCATGATATGGACTAGAGGTTCATAAGGTTTGACAGAAGCTTTAGAGCTAGGAGAGACTTCTTTGGTTGTACCACTGCTTCTTCTTCCTTTTTATCAATTCGTGCTTGAGAGTCAGCTGTTGCTTATCCGCTTCTTAATGTGATGGCACTAACATTGTCATTTGGATTGATAAATGTATTGATTGGAAGGCCACCTTGGTGGCGCGTAGAGAGTTGTGCACTTTGTCCAACTTGGTTCTCTATGGTTTGAAGGGAAGCTTTTTGGTTTCACAATTCTGCTTCGTGTTTGGCGAATCTTTCTTTGTTTGTTTTGAATACGGTTTATGTGCTTGAATTGAATTGAGCAAGCACATTCTTGAGACCGGTGACACCCCCTTGTGAGGTGGATTTTGATTCATTGGCTTTTTATTGAATTCTGGTGGACCTTGATTGTTGTTTCCATCCTTCCAACTAAAGTTTGGGTGATTTCTCCACCCTGGATTGTAATTGCTACTATAGGCGTTGTTTTGGCGACCTACGTAGTCAACTTCCTCGACTAACATGCTCTGCTGATAGTCGTTTGCTTTTTATGCTCCTCCACATTTATCACAACGAGCTTTGGATTTTGATAACTTGAATTGCATTTTATCGAACTTCTTAGTGAGTGCCTCTAATTGAGCTGTAACGAGTGTGGTAGAATATACTTCGTGCATCCCCTTGTGGGACGAATCTGGCCCTGCTGGTTTGTATGCAAAGCTTTTCTTGGCTGCTGTCTCAAGGTCCTTATATGCCTCATTCTGGGAAAGTGTTCCAAAGTCTCCTCCTTCGATTTGGTCAACGGCTTGTTTGTTAGACCCAGAAAGTGCGTAAAAGAAAGTTTGACATTGGAACCAAGAGTTAAACCGTGGTGTGGACATTTCCTAAGTAGACTTTTGTATCTCTCTCAAGCTGTTTGAAGGGATTCATCGTTGTCAATACGAAATCCAGTAATTTTTGCACGATATTTTGAAGTTTTGTCAGGAGGAAAATATTTAAGAAGGAATTGTTCAACCATCTGATCCCATGTGGTGATGGAATCAGGAGGAAGTGATTCTAACCATTCTAAGGCATTACTACGAAGTGAGAATGAAAAAAGCATAAGCCGTGTGGCTTCAACAGAACAATTTTGAAGTTTAAAAGTTGTGTACATTCACAGAAATCGGGTGATGTGTGAATGTGGATCTTCATCCCGTAGGCCGTGGAATTGAAAAGAATTTTCGACCATATGAATTCTACTAGATTTGATTTCAAAATTCGCTTTGATTTCCGGTGCGAAACGCTACTACAGTGATTTTCCAGAGATGATGTCACATGCGATTGTTTCAGACACTATGCGTGTTCGTTCTCGAATTCTTCGTATGAATTGGCGTTCAGGTTCAGAAACGGCAAAACAATTTCAGTGGGTGTAGAGGACATACATTACCTAAACTAAAGCAACTAACTAGAAACTAACAAATAATTAAGATTGAAAAATAAACAAAGTCAAAAATATATAAAATTATAGACAGAATTAAATAATCGACTCGGAATGTTCTTCAAATATCGTCGTGCCCAAGGCAACGACGCCAAAACCTTGATGTGTCTCGTTCGTACAGTTATATTTTATAAAAGTTTGCTTCACACAATATCTAGTTTTAAATGGTTTTCACCTAAAATAAAACACACATAAAAGGCAAGTGTACCCTGCCATGTTTGCAAGTATAGTTTTGATAAGAACTGAGTATCAATCAATGGACACTAATTTTGAATACTAAATCATTGTCGATAATTTAACGGATGTTTTGAATAAGTTTTTCAGATAATGATTCTTTTTGTTTTTAAGATTAAATAAAGTAAGCGAATGATAAAAAGAGTTCAGATGATGAGAAGATTATCACCCTAACCCAGAATTCACTTAACCCTGATTTACTGTTGTGTGGTAAACTTACTATCTAATATAAAATTGTGTCTCGTTAGAGTACTTCCTTTTTAATAACCCTTTGGAAAATCTCGAATGCATGATCCCCCGCGAATTATATAAGTTAAACCAAGTAAGCAAGTTAGATAGAGTTATGATTAGGGAAACCTCGTGTTAATGTAAGTTTATCCTAACAATTTCCTAAGGAGCTCATAAAGTAACACTCTTTATGAGGTTGATTTAAATAGATAAAACAGTTGCACTCTTTAACTTATAACTTCCCCCCTCAAAACTTTACAACTACGTGTCGTGTTAGCGTGCTGCCGAAAGCATGTATTGACTAAGAAAGAAAAGATTATAACAAATGTCGCCCGTTAGGGTTGTAACCAAGAAAAATGGTGTTTAGATAAATGATTATATCTTTGAAGATTCCTTTTCTTATTCAAGTAGCAGAAACACAACTTGTTTTTACAAGTTGTGGATAATAAAGTTTGGTTAAATGACTTTTTTTTCCCTTTCAAGCACCAAAAGTTAGTTCCCAAACCAATTAACCCTTAATCCTTAACCATTTATCAAAACACCGTATTTTTCATCAAAGATAATCAATAGTTTACCATGTTCTAAAACCACACAATATGATCAATGGTTAAGCTTCATCTAAATTATGGAGATAAAGAGAGTTTAGCTCATTATGATCTTTAAAAACACAAGAAGCAAATAGATAGCACTCATTGTTGAATCAGAAAGATCTCACCAAGAATGTTTACAATGATAGTAATGATACTTGCTGCTTCTCGGGTGCAAGAACTCCTTTTCTATGGCAACAAAGGGATCCTCCGATTGTGATTGTGATTAGTGGGTGGAAGAGAGGTGAAAATGGTCAAATTAGGCTTGGAACTCGGCACCTCTCTCCTTGGATGGATCCCCAAAAATAAGAGTCTTCTTCTCTATTTATAGGTTGATTTCCTGACCTAGCACGACCCATGTTGGCTAAGGCACGGGGCCGTGGTCAGCTTCTGTCGGCTCATACATGCAGATCTGGTCGGCACGGGGGTGTGTCGAAGTAGGCACGGGGCCGTGGTCACTCTAATCTCCCGACAACAGTACTTTTGTCTTGTTCTAGACCATGCACGTGGGTGTGTTGACCTGGGCACGGGGCCATGTTAAAGTAGGCTAAGCTTCTACTTTTCTTCGTTTAAGTCATGGTTTTGCTCGTTTTCCCGTTTGTGCACCCTTTCTAGCCTATAATCACAAAGTAAACATAATCAGTACCAAATCCTTATAAATATGTGATAATTGATGTGAATTGGATGATTAATGACGTGTAAAACGTGTGTAATTTAGGGCATATCAGTTACTCAAAATTCTGAATGATTATCATCAAAAGGGTCATGCTCTTAATAGCTTTTTTAGTTGAATCTTTTAGAAAAATTATAGAAGCCCGTTAAGTTGTAAATGTGAACATTTATTGAACTCTGTGAATATTGTTCTCATGTAACTATCGACTTTGCTAAGATAATATAAGCTCCACAGCTCCACTTATTTAAATATTGTTCTCATGTAACTATCGACTTTGCTAAGATAATATAAGCTCCACAACTCCACTTAATACACAAACAAACTGATTAAGATGCAATGCACAAACAACTCTAGTACTTGTTTCCATAAAAGCACTATTTCATATAAGCTTAGGCAACTGGCATTCCATATTAGAAAAAATCATGTTACATTGTTATATAGTTTTTAAAATCACCCGACAACCCGTCCTGGTTTGACCTGGTTTAAGACTTCAACCCCAAACATTGTTTGTAAATAATTTTGCTATCGAAAAATATGAACCTATTAGAAAAAATCCTGGATCCGCCACTGATTAGATATATCTTATAATTCTTCTGCCACACAACAACATATATAACAAGTAGGGTCCTACTCTAATGATATGAACATTTTTATGGTGTCCATCTTTATGAACTTACTTATTAGGGTTTAAGAGCAATACATATATAGTTTTTACGATTTGATATGAGTAGTATTTTTAGAATCTGACATATACACTAATATTTGGTAAAAAGCATGTCAGATTCATACAAAATGACCATTATACTACTTTAACAAAACAAAAGTAAATTTTATGTAATTTACTTAGAACTAACAAAATTAAGAAACGACAAATTAAAGAATACAACCTCCTCTCCCAGCAATATGATTTTTTTTCTTCCTCTCTAACCATTCAATCTTATCTCTATTTCCTTCTTTCATGCGGCATCTGTCACGATCATAAAGCCAAATACATCGATCGTGACGAAGATAAAGAAAATGGATTATATTTGGTTCCCCTACAGTTGCTATTTGTTCTTTGATTAAAGAGTAAGTTAAGCACCTCAATCTATGAATTTCTTAGTGTTCCGTGATCAATGTTTGAAGATGATGGTTTGTGGTTAGAGTGTTTAGATTCATCTTGTGATTTATAGTTTTAGCGTTCGAATGGTGTGTTGTGACATTGATGATCGACGCTTCGGAATGAAGTGAAGATGAGGTGCACTATGCAAGTCTGAAAATGAGGATGAGGGCCGCTTACAATTATTTGAGTATTAATTCGCTGAAAACATCACAAGATGTCCTAGTGGTATTTGGAGTTGGTGTTAGAGATTAAAGTCCAAAGTGACCCGGCCAAGTTCTAGTCTCACTTAAGACATTAATTGGGATACTACGCATCTTGTGATGACCAGCCACCAATAATGATCAGGGTGGCGAGAGCAAGAGGGATTTTTATTTTAATTTTGAACGAAAACAGTGAATTGGCTAGCACGTCCCTAAAAGAAGCTTGTACATCAGCCACACCATCTATATTCCGGTAAACCCTTTTGTTTTTTTAATTCGCTGAAAAAAAGGTGTCATTGCTAAGATGTGCAGTGGTTGGATGAAAGAGGGGTTGAGTTTTTTATTTTCTGGGTGAAAATGAAAAATGCGAAAAATGCATAAAATGGTCCAAGTAGTTTGTTTAAAGAGTTAAACAGCTTTTATAAAAAAAAATGACATATTTTTTAATGAAATCTAACCAAACATGTGTATTTGTTGTGTTGCGTTTAGAGTTGTTTTTATGATGAGTTTTTCCTTCAGACACGACACCCACGTCACAAGCGCAAGACGCATGAGGCAATCAACTCACTGAGTGCTTGGATCCAGCGACCATGGGACACTCACACTCAAGCATTACACTTAATCTCTTACTCTCGGTGACCAAAGGGATTATACCACAATGGTATAGGTAAGTGAGAGATTAAGCTTGAGACTGAAAGGTCTTATGTTCAAATCCTTATCCCAACATGAGGTTTTTTCATGAGCATAGCCTAAGTATGTGAGTTTCTCCTAAATTTGTGTGATATAGATAGTGTGGCTGATGTACAAGCTTCTTTCAGGGACGTGCTAGCCAATTCATTGTTTTCTTTCAGGGACGTGCCACGTTAACGTGCCTCCGAAAATCTTGATGACTAAGAAATAGTTGGTTATAACTTGTACCTTCCCGTTAGAGTCTTTGCACAAGAAAATAGTGTTAATTAATTGACTAGCTCTTGAGACTTCCTTTTCTTTTTCAAGCACCACAAACACAACCCGTATACAAAATACATGTTTTATGGGTAGATTGGTTCAATTAAGGGCTTTCTTTTCTTTTTCAAGCACCAAAAGCAATTTACCCAAACCAATTACCCCTTAATCGTTAATCAACTAACACACACCGTATTTTTCATCAAGGATAATAAAATGTTTACCACTTCTCTAAAGAGTTAAAACCAGACACGTATAATCAAAGGTTAAGTTTCATCTAGATTATGTGTAAAAAAACGTTTAACTCATATTGAACATTACAATAACAAGAATTAAGCTAACAAAACTATTTATTAAATAAAAATGATCTCATCAAGAGAGTTTACAGAGATGATGAAGATGAAACCGCTTCTCGAATGCTAGAACTCTTCCATTCCTTCAAGACTTGAACTCTTCAGATTGTGGGGTGTAAAGTGAGTAAAACAGCGGTATTTTTGTTTAAAAAGTGCCTCAAATCCGACCTCTCTCTTTTCTTTTGGTGGCAACTCATCTCAGTTTGTAGGTTGCTGAAGTGGTGAGGCACGGCCCCGTGTTGGGTAGGGCACGGGGGCATGGTCAACTTGTCGGCTGGTTCATGCAATCATTTATCAGCACGAGGCATGGTCAGCTGGGCGGGGGCATGATCACCATGGCAGATAACTGTACTTTTGTCTTCATCTGGCTTGAGCACGGTGGCGTGGTGGACACAACACGGGGACGTGGTCACATGGAAAAACTTCATATTTTCCTCGTTTAAGCCCCAATTTCGCTTGTTTTTCCATTCACTCGTTCAATCTTACCTGAAAACACGAAGTAAGTAGATCCAGTACCAAATCCTTATAAAATCTCTAATAATTGCTATAACACCGGGTTATTAATGACGCATAAAACATTTGTAGCTTAGTGCAAATCGATGTGCCAAATTGAGACAATGTATTTCATACATACAAATCTCTAATGTATGACACAAAATGTCTTACTTATATCTTAACATAGTAACTATTTATGTAATTACCAATTAGCTCTAACTTAAATGTTGATATAAGGTACCTTAAGACCTCATTAAAATGAGGATGACTTGGTTCAAATTTCAACTCAGACATAGTTTCAAGTTGGTTCAGGGGGTTTTCTCATACGGGTGGGTTTTTTTTCTTGATGGTGTTTCTAGGTGAGTCAGATTTGGAGCGTCAAAATCAGTATTTACGGTTGACATCTCGTCCCAAGAAGACTCGCTTGGGCATTGGTGGTGGTTCCAAACGCTGTTAAAAAAACTATTTATGTTAACTTTGTAAAAACAGATAGAACTATTATTACGAGTGATTTATTTTAATTTTTATTTATTTTTTAATTATAAGGCTAGAAAATGTATAAAAAAATTACGTAGCTCATAAATCTATGTATAAACATAACTTGTGTGTTACATATACGTACCTTGAGGTATACATGTACGTATATTTTCCAGCTACATATTTTTTTTATATTTTCTACTTTTCTAAACTTATAAGTAAAAGTAGTGAAAATTTAAAAATTTAAGAAAATTTTGGTTGGTAACAATAGTTTCATGGTTTTTATGAAAATTAATGGTTTTTTTATCCATTCCTTAAGTTGGTATTGAGTTATCTATGTAAAAAATATATGTAACGTAATATATAATGCATGATAGAAGTATTTTTATGAATTTCTATTTTTTGAACAACAAATCCTATCTAATCTCAAATTACTCTCATAGTATACGTTTGCTTGGAATTAAATTCAAGTAGGGATGGCAAAAAAAAATCGAGCCCAATGGGTATACCCGCAACCCGTAATATAGGGGACGGGTACACCCGAAAGCCGATGGGTTTGAGCCGAGTATGAGATCAAGTTTAAAAATTTTCGTGGGTATGGGACGGGTATGAGATTTGGTAATATACCCGTTTACTCGCCCACTTACCAAATTATATATACCCGTTTACCTGATTATATACCTATTAGAAATTATGTTTTATATAAGTTTTTTTATATAATAATATTTCATATGAGAATAAACTCTATTTGTATGTTTTTTATGTCGATATTTTATGAAACTCGAATGCAGGTGTATTAGTGTTTATTTTGTTAAACATTAAGCATATTTTGTTGGAACAAGTATATATATATATATATATATATATATATATATATATATATATATGGTTAAGATAATATGAAAAACCACTCTCAAAAGAAAAACCATGTAAACGATGTTTTTACATATGTAGGACCAACAAAAAAAATTAATTTTTTTTATAACATTTTATGACTTTTGGTGAAAAAATATACAAAAGCGTCGAGTAAATATTTGAAACAAAATGATTTGTGACATTTTTTTAGAAAAAAACAGGTAGTTTTCCTATGATACCCATCAGGTACTTTTTTTTTTGCTAAATTTATAAAAAAAAAAAAACCTTTGGTGCTTTTTTTTTATAGAAATTGACAAAAATGGGTATAAAATGTACCATATTTTTTGCAAAAAATAAAAATTGATTTTTTAAATGAGTTTTAATGAGTTTTCATAGTTTTTCCATTGAGAGTGGGTTTTCCCATTATCTTCCCCTATATATAAGTGAGGGTTCGTAAAAAAACCTTGAAATTGAAGAAATCTTAAAAAACAAAGCATAACCATTATTAATCAATTTTTTTCCATTTTTTGTTTTCTGTATCTTTTAATTATAATGTTGGAAATGTAACAAAAAGAAGAAAAAAATAAAAAAATGATGTAGCTCATTCGATTACATATATGTAACTTGTATACTATGTATATGCACATTGAATGAATTACATGTATGGAGCTTCATTAGTTACATACGCAACTTTTTTTGTTAGATATACGTAACTTCGTGAGCTCAATATTTTTTTCTAACTTTTTTTTGTTTAATGTTTTTAATCTTATAAACGAAAGTAATGAAAACAAAAATTTTAAAAATTTCATTGATTTGAGAAGTTTTCTAAATTTTCTCCATGTTTATGAGTTTCTGATGATCTCTCCCCTATATATATATATATGTATATATTCTTTTATTAATAATTACCCAATAAATACCCAATGGGTTTGAGCATGATATACCAATGGTATTTTTTGTAAATTAACGGGTATACCCGAAAACCGCGGGCATATTCGATACCTGATAGAAACCCGGTGAGTTTTGGGTCGTTTTTGGGACAAGGTTTTCTAATCGGGTATGAGTTTGGGATTAGCCAAACCCGTCTCAAACCCGACCCATTGCCGTCCCTAGATTCAAGACCTCTCATACTATGAGGCATTTTTACCAAGTAGGCTAGTTCCTAAGAGCATTCACAGTAGCTTCCCTATCCCCATTTGTACTTTTTTAATTAAATAATATTTTTTCATACCTTTATCATTATCTCTTTCTCTCTCATTCACTTACAACCATTTTAAAAAACTATTAAAATAACATCATTACATTTTCTTTCTCACACACCAAAATCCTCATCTTCATATTTTTTCCTAACTTTGGGAGAAAAACAAACAAAACCCCAAATATTTCTCTCTCCTCTACTCACAACCACTCTCGACCACACCCTAAATTATGCAGGATCTCCTCACAAACATTTGGGAAAGCTACTCTGAATGCTCTAAGTAATATGATGTTAAAAACGTGAGTTCAAAAAAGCATTGATACATAAAGTCTAGGTGTATTTATTTCATGGCCAGTTTAATTTTCTTATAAACTCCACTGGTCTACTTTATACAAGTTTTATCTAAAAACTAATATCAACTAGTTCCCTATTGATTCAGCTCGCTCGTTTACACCTCTTCACCAAATGTATAATTTTTAGAATATTAAAAATAAATGTAGAAGGGGGAGCAAGCAATTTAAATATTTAATTTATAAAATCTAAAAGTAGACAAATGTTAAATATCTTCTTCATATGAAAACCAAAAATTCATCTAATGGCATCAGCGTAAATGTAATCAAACTTGGGGGCATTTATGAGTTTCCAAAACAGGATAACGAAGCAAAGGACATACAGTTTTCCACATCCACCCACCTCATTTTGTACGGAGATTAATTAATTCTCAATATCCACGTGTCCCACCACTAACTGCGCCAACGGAGACCTCACAGATGATGGGTCCCACCTCAACGAAATATATTGTGACACGTCATGTAAAAGTCGTTTTAGTCAACTTTTAGGATACCTTATGTCAGATTAGTGAAACACCAAGATTAATCCTCCATTTTTGAAGAATTATCCAAATACCCCCTATACTTTTAACAATTGAAAGAAGAACAAAATTTTACCTTGATCACTTGTGCTCGTGCATTATGAATCACGTGAAATCCACATTACATTTGTGTGAGTTTACTAAATCTTCAAACCGCGTCCATCCTTACATCTCTCACTTTGTCTTAAAAAAGCACGTTTTCATCAAGTAAATTTCCAAAAAAGAAACGACACATCACATGTTTAACATGCAGTGAAAACATGCAACAATAACAACTAACATTCAAAAAATATCAACTCTTAAGCTAGTATTAATTATTTAAATTATTGATTTGTAATTTTTCTCATATTCACACGCCATTGCAGTTTTCATATTGTCATTGTTTTAGTTATACTAGCGTAGGAAAAAATATTGCATAATTTTGTGCATATCTTACTATAATTATTTATATATCACGTGAACTTATTATTTAGTAATGTTGATGTTCACATCTTGCAAACTTGATAGTATCTTGTCAGTTTTATTGTATGTTGTTGAATTTTAATATTCTATAATAGAAACTTGCCACCGTATTAGATATTTTTCAAGTTTGATGAATAATATAATATTTTGCATATAATATTAGACGACTTTGTCACATAGAAATGCTGTTATATCCCTGATATTGTAGTATATGATTATTGATGATTGGTGTAACACCCCAAATTTTGTGTTGGTAAGATGAGAATTGGAGGAAATCTTCTGTTTGTTAGTGTTATGCTTATGATCAAGTTTCGGTGTAAGGACTGTTGTAAACTAACGGTACCCCAGTGTAACCCGATTATTATATGAAATAAACATGTTAGTTATGTTCATATA
>WOUH02000015.1:10368712-10386645 GCA_009936405.2 Stevia rebaudiana
AATTATCAACTAAATTTAAGAAGTTTATATTTAAAAAGTTTTTATTAAATAACTTTAAAATCTTAAAGCATAATTTATAGTTATAAACGTGTCAAACATTTATTTTTTAAGTGTTTACAATGTATTAACTTAATATATGCAATGATTCAATAAAAAGTTTTAAGTGTTGATTATGTAATCCCGTGTAATACACGAGTTTTAAGCTAGTATTATTATATTTGTAGTACTACTTGCTTTCAGATTTAGATTTTCCTTGAAGTAGTTTATTTTTCTTATATATTATATATTTTCTTATGAAAAGTATATTTAGTAACTAGTATATACAATCACTCATAAATAACACAACGATACATAAAGGTTTTGGATACGAAGAACTTTTATCTGAATATTTAGACCCTTTTAATATGGCTCGTAATGGTTATTACGACCCATATTACTATGAAAAACGTTAATACGACCTGTGATACCTATTATTGTTCATAATGTTAGGACCCTTAATGGACATTATTAGCCGTATTTGTGTATTTTTTATTTTTCTTTCTAGATAGTATGGGCATATTGCTTATTATCTTAATAGACGGCTACAACTAATACGGTTAATAATGCAATTACAACCTATATTGTTGTAAGAATGAACTAATTCAATATTTTTGCACATCAATACAAACCAATAAAGCATATTACTACGACCCGTTTTGTTGTAGTCTAAATATCCAAGTGGGGTTTTTATAATTTTTTTTAACAACACATTTTTATTTCATAAATTTTCATCAAACTTTGCACATGCAAAAATTTAAACCTCATATATTTTTAAAAGACAAACACCATACCATTATTGTTTAGACCATTTAGTCATTACAAAGTGGAGTTATTAACATGCCCTAAGTTATTAATTTTTAAATGACCAACTATATAGAAATATAACCAATGGCCTAACAAAAAGCTAGAAATAGAGTTATAAACACCATACCATTAGGTTTTTGAGAGGTGAGGTGGGGGTTAGGTTTTTTCTAGGATAGGGGTGGAGGGTTTAGGTTTTGGAGGTGGGATGGTGTCTTAGGTTTTTTGGGTCGGAAAAAGGTTCGACGAGACGGTTTCAACGTTGCTTGAATAAGCTTAATCAGGGTCCGTTTAATACCATTCTTACCCTTACTTAAAATAAGAAGCCTTTTTATCATAACCTCACCCTGATTTCTTATACAACTTTACCACCGTAATGTTAAAATTATTATACTTTTTTCATTTCTGGTCTTCTAAATCCTCAGAAGTGTAACAATCTCTAAATATACTCATTGTTTTATGCTTAAATTCATATAATTAAAAAACAGAGATAAAATGAAGCATGAACCCGTCAGACGGGTCTGCCTTGGTTTAATCTCATGTCTTTCACAATTATCGATTTCCTTGCTGGATCCAAACCAAATGTCAGTTTTGACTGGTCAATCTTGTCAGTCAAGACCCAAGAAACTAAGCATTAATAAATTTATTTTCATGAAAATCATAAAATAAATACTTTAGTTACATTTATTGGTTAGGGTCCATAAAAATAGTAATATTTGCTTATACATACACCACTTCCAACACAATATCTTATCGAAGCAACCTTTTTCTTAAAAAGAAATCATACCCTAAGTATGCTGTTTCAAGGAACCATGATTTAGTCGAGTGTCGGTTACAAGCTAATAAACCAATCACAAATGAATGTAGGTTTAGAGCAAACCATACAAAATTAATAAAACAGAAGAACAATAGGTAAAACCGTTGATTTTGTAACCCTGTCTATGTTGGCTAGCTGGTTTTTTAGAATGTAATTAATCAAACAGTTGTACCACCTGATTTGCATCGCAAAGGTAAATTTTATTTTACTGGATTACCAAAACTCCTATTTTATAATTCTAATAATCATATATACATGAATTAATTCTAATTAGTAATAATTCCTTTTATAATTGCTTGAGATGTAAGTGTTCTTATTGTTAAATTCTATGTTTTTAAACAAGTAATAACAACTTTATCTCAGTTACCAACACCAATAATTTATTAGAACTTTGAAATTAAATTATTTTTTAGGCGTGGTCGATCGTTTTAAAATTTCATGAGGGTTGTTGAGAAAATTTATTAGGAGTCGTTCGAGAACACGTCACATATCTAACATATAAAAACAAAATTTCATGGGTGTCGGCTGACCCCCATTTCTAAGCATCGGGTACGCGTATGCAAATATAGCATTTCAATGTCGATGAAAACATATTTGAAATGAAAAAGGAAACTATATTGGAGGCATTGTCACTTGGTAGAGACATTGCCTATTAGAATAAAGGCCATGTCTTACAATTTATTAATTTAAGTAAGTAATTTAGTTTGGGTGTAATTTAGAAGTACAATATACATTTGTCGTTTAAAAAAAACTATAAAAGAAAATAATTTAAACATCAAAAGCTAATGGCATGGGGGTGACGAGATGAGCCTCATGTGATGCCCTTTCCTACAAACAAATAAATGGGACCATATAAAATGACCAATTTTGGTAACGACACCACAATCAACGTCCCACCTATTATTTATGAATCTCACAACCATAAAGTATATGAGTTTTTTTTAGCCGCTAATTAGACTAGACTTGTGCTACCCTTTACGCTCGTTCTTGGCAACCAAACCGATACCATATAGACAGAAACCAAATGGATTATGCAAAACTTTCCTCTATTCGGGTTCGAACCCTGACCTCAGTGAGGTGTAACTTTTACCCATCAATGCAAAGCCATTGGATTATGAATGCATTGATACAAACTACAAGAAATTAGGGTCTTTACCAACAAATAATTTACCTACAGTTATAAATGTGTAGGTAAAGACCCAATTTTTTTGTTTATGTGTAGATAAAGATTAGTTTATGTGTGGGTAATAATCTTTACCTACAGTCATCCACCAACACATCATAACACTTAGTTTATGTGTAGGTAAAGGCTACTATCTACACATAATAGGCTTTTACTTACATATACACCACACACCGTATGTGTTGGTAAAGACCCAAATTTCTTCTAGTAATATGAGTTATTTGTAGGAATATAACCAAATTATTCAAATTTTCTTTTATCTTTAGCAAAAGAAAAAGATTTTATTAAAATAAATTTAGGGCAACTTATACAAGGGGTCTTCGAAGGGAGTTATACAAATATCGGGTTTGTTCCGTAGGAAAAAGACGTGATAAGACCTAACACCTGGGAGATTTTACAGTTAATAATTCAAAAGCATTTCTTAAACTAAAAACTACATTACATAGGAAGCAAAAATCATTCGAACGTTATATTTATGTCCAACACATCACTTGTACTAAAATGGAATCAATTCAAACAAAAAGAATACAACATAATCTCAGTTTTCTATTCGGGTAGTCTTCTTATTCGTGCCAACCAGCTTCCTGAACACTTGTTACATGCGTAAAGTTTTAACCTGAAATACATGTAAAATCAGCTTAGCTGATAAGTTCTAGTTTTGTAACTTTCATTAAAACCTTAGCATTTATCATAACATGAAAGTTTGAAACCATAGCATATAGGTTTATAATCACATGTCAATCATTGAAACCAAGCTTTCTTCTCAGGTTCAATGTGACTCTAAGGCACTTGTTAATGCGCTACTACTATAAGTTCGACTTTAGCATTAGTAGTTAGATTTATTTGACTTAGTAGTGCCTGCCTGACCAAGGAATCACATATATCATACATATAGGCTCATAATGTTCCTTAAAAAACCACACGTGCTTTAACATAATCTACTTAACATCACATAATATTCATAGCATAGTATAAAAGATGGTCAAGGCATGTGGTTCATTCAGTGCATAATCTGATTTTACATCTTTTAGATCTTTTGAGTGCACTGGTAGGTAGTCGAGTTACTTTCTTGTTTCCTTTAAATTCTAGATAAGCTTGATTGATCTGTTGTTTGTGTGTGAGAAACATATTAGGATTGACGCGTTAACTAGAACTTAAATTTTCATGATATTGGAAACTGGTTGTTGGTGGTTGGGTTTAAGTGGACAAATATATTGACAATTGCGATAGATGTGTAGTTGTGCTGAACTGTATTTAATGATTTAATTATGAGTTGTGATTCCATTGCATAAGGCTTTTTCAGGGACGAAAAAAGTTTAAGTGTGAGGATTTTTGATTCGTTACAAAACACATGTCTTTTTCTTTGAATTTTATATTAGATCTTATGTACTTTATTATAACTTTTATTAGTTTTTGTATATATTATTTAGTTTAATGATGAATTATATGTAAAAGGAGCAAAAACAAGTCTAAAACGATGAAGAACAAGCACACGGGAGAACAGGAGGTTAATCAGGAAGCTATATTGTGGAAATCAATGAAAAATTTTATTTTATACATTGGACTAGATTTGGTCTAAGAAACGAACTTGTCGGTTAAGTCTAAAACATTTTACTTTTGTTGACCAAATTGATCGAGTTTGACCAAGTTTGAGTTTCTGTCGGTTAAGGGTGACTAAGTGTCAGGTACCGTCCAGATGCCCGTTGGTGTCTCGTTTTCATGTTCACGTGTTGTATGCAAAAAATCATAGTTTTTGAGATATTTCATTTTTGGACAGACTTTGTAAAACTTTTCTACTTATTTCTGAATTTATTTGATCACACGAATGGTCAAATTACTTGATGGAATTATCACAAATTGTTCCTAAGTGAGTTAGCTAACAAAAAATATTTGTTATATTTTTGTGACACTTGGATTATGTTACTATAATTCCACAACAACACTTTGTCCATATTTTCAAACAGTTTGCACACAGATATATCTAAATTCACCATAAATCGTAGGAAATTCCAGAATTACATAACCAGTTGGATAGTTGTATAACATCTTATACTTCCTAGAACATCAAGAATCTCCTAACTTGGATACACACACAAAGAGTTATGCAACGAGACATTTGACTCTGACAATCTTTCATTTTGACAGTTTTGCCCTCTGGGCTTTGAAAATACTTTTGACATACTAAACAATGTCCAAATCAAGTGATTCAAATTTTGAATAAAATCTAACGTCTTAAACTTTATGTTAGACTTTATAAGCAGTTCATTTGAGTTAGTTAAAAGGTAGTTACATTTAGTTAAACATGAGTATTTCAAAACAGAAAGTAAGCTATGACATTTTTAACAAAGATTGTGTGTTAACTTATGTGTTTATTGCTAATGAGTTGTGTGTGAGATTGCTGCAAGCCATATGAACATTTTATATCAAATATGCAGAAGAAAAGAGAGAGTTAGGTATACCAATAGCTCTCAAATCTTCAATACTAAGGATGATGATAAAGAGGATGAACACCAAGCTTCCTTGATCCTTCACACTTTCAAGTTGCTTCTTAAACCACCAAAATATGGTGTAAATGGAGTTAGGAAGTGAGAGAACCGAGCTTCTGGTCTTGAGAAAGTTTTTTGAATGAGTTGTGAGTGAGTGTGTTGAAATGAGGTTCTAAAGTGTGTTTAAAGAGTTTTGTCCGTCCGTTTGTCTATTGCGTGTCGCAAGAGCCCTATGCTCTCTGAATCGCGTGGCGCGAGCCTTTTTAGGCGCGCTTGGGTAGACTTTGTCGCGCATCGCAACAGACTCTCGCGTGTCGCGAGGTCCCGACGGTTTGGTTGCCCCGATCGTCGCACGTCGCGAGCGGGCCGGGGGCATCTCTTGCGTGTCGCGAGGGCTCTCCTGGATAATAAATTTTTTGTTTCCATTATTAACTTCGGGTGTTCGTTTGCTCATTATCATTCGTGAAAGTTGACATTTACGTGATTGGTTAACCTCCCATAATTCGTTGTTTTGTGATTGTTTATGTGTTTCGATTTCGTGACCTCTTTAAAGTACTTAACCAAATTAAGTGTAATGTAAAGCAAGTATGTACATGTAATCAAGTTTATAAGAGTCGCAGTTGACCTGATTTTCCGGGATGTCACATTAAGCGTCAAGAGGATTGTCGGTCGCCAGTTGTTTAATCGCCAATGTGCATTTTTGTATCATGGTAAAACTCTTTTTCCTCCTACCGTCATAACTTTCTTGAAACCATTCAAAATTCTCTTCTTCATTGTTAATAATTTGTAAAAACAAAAATTTTGACAAACGATACCTCACACAAAACTTCCCCTCATAAAATTTAAGTGATGTGTTGAAATAATCTTTCATAAAGTTTGATGGCCTTTTTTTTCTGATCTCGTAGCACGAAGGATTTTTTAAACAATGATGCTTTGTCAATTTTAGCTTGCAACACGACATTAGTGACAAATTGCATACTACTATCGTCTGAAAAGAAAATTTATTTTAATAAATTCGGGGGGTAAATTTCTTACCACTTTGTGGGAAAACTATGAATGAGATTCAAATATAATAGAGATGGAATGTAGATTGGATGAAGAATGAGCTCAGATTAATGTGATTAAATAGGGGGTAAATTAAATTAAGTGGCCAACAGTAAAAAAAAGAAAGAAAGAGTGAGCCTCCCATTTCAACAACTCACAAGTAGGTATCAATACCCAGTCTTCCTACCCGCTTGCGCAACCCGTATGGGTGGTGGCGGTTTACTTGCCTACATGCCTTCTTCTTCCCGTGGCACCCCTCTCCTTACTTTTTTTGTTTTTTTTAGGATCCTTCCTTTAAACATCGAAGGATTTGGTCGGCGATGATGTCACGTTAATGATAGTTGTTGCAGTAATCAAATCCGGTTCGGGTATAAGGTAGGGTAGAACCACGTCTTTCAATCCCAAGGCTAGATCCTTGCTGTTAGACAAGGAAATCTATGTCAGAAGGCCCGAGGGGGTTAATATCGCGAGCACTCCGACGCTCAAGTTAGTAGTTTGTTTTTTAGTATATAACATATAATTATAAGAATAACTTGATCAGTACAAAGAAATGAGAGATGAAAGGTTATTTAATGGTTGTTTAAGAAACAATGTGGCTGGCTGCCATGAAGGGAAAAGAGGATTGAGGCAAGAAGGTGTTGTCTACACCAATCAAAGAGTCAGGATCTTGTCTTAGTACCATTAAGAGAGAGAGAGTGTGTGATAAAATGTTAAATATGGTGTTACTTGCAAAATGAGATGGAAGAAACTCCCCTATATATAGACGGGATATGTGCTTTCTCTCACTAGTCAACCTAATATATGACCTACGCCTTCAATAGTCAGTTGTAGTAGTAGAGAGCGACCATTATTTCATAAAGGGTTTACAACATAATCATATAATTAATCAATAACAAAATTATATATGTGGGATAATATGGACTTAAAGTAATACAAATACCGTGAAACTAACTTTCAAATAATACATGGCAAAAATAAGTAAAAAACCTCTCATGCTTATTACTATTAATTAATTACGGCTGTTTGTATTTTGATGTTGATACTTATCTAGCCTCTAAAACTGTAAGCGTAACATCGTTGACTGAGGATTTCGTTTGAATGCTAGACGAATTTTCCGGTCCAAATCTATCGTCTTCTATATAAAAACCAGGCTGTTTTGGTTCTGGTAGTTGACCATTGCTACTCAACATCATTACCACGGTAGACATGTTGGGTCTATCTCTTGGGTTACGCTGAACACATAGCAAACCCACATGGATGGAGAGTAATAATTCCAATATATGGTCTTTGTCAATTAAGGATGCATCTGCGATTTCCAATGTCTTTCCTTCTTGATGGAGTTTCCATGCCTAAAATAAATTAGATTAGTTAGTTGAACATAGAGACTAGTGGCAAATTGGTGCAAAATGAATGTAGAAGTTGGATAACGGTAACAGAAGAAAAAAACATAAATTAAAGAAGAGGCGAAGGTGAGTAACATGTTCAAGAAAATAGGTCAAAGCTTGAAATATGTAAGTTTATGGGTGATATGGAAGGCAAAGAATTATTTTGTATTCAACAACATTAAAATTAAAGGAACCCGATAAAGTTTTGGCGGAACTTTAAGGTGTTATTATTTTGGATTAAGTCTAGAGCTAAGTTAAGTTTATTAAAATGGAAGGATTGGTATTCTTATATATACTTCTAATGTATATGTAAATTTAGTGTCCTCCGCTATCTTTCTTGGGGGATTTTAATAAATTGTCTTATATAAAAAAATTAGTTGAACAATTTTAATACATAATTACTCATCTTTTTATTAGTTTCTATCATTATATAGTAAAGAAAATTCTCAAAATATCCATTTTGACAAAAAGTTTCTAAATATATCCTTTTAAAAAGCCAACTTCATGAAATGTCCTCTAAAACAGTTGCCGACAACCGTTCTCTTTTGTGCAAGACAACCACGCTCCTCACCAACAGTTCACTTACACATGGCATAATCGTCTGGCATGGATGTGGTTGTCCATCCACCCCTCCCACCTCTTGTCTACGACTCATCGACATAAACGTCGCAGTCGTCTCCGACCACACATATTCCCATAGTCGTTCGAGCTTAAAACCACAGTTGATAAATATACTTGTTCCACCTTATAACTTTATAACTTTACATAGTTGTTTGACCATGTCTTTTTTTCTCTAAAAATATGTTTTAGAAAGCATAGTCGTTCGACAATGAAAACATGTGGATGCATGACTATGTTTACACAATTGTTTTTACATAAAGAATTTTTTTTTTAATTGTTCTTATATAAACCACTATGCTTTCTTTGCAATAATAAATAATTATTTTGACGAAGACGACTATATATACAAAATAAAATAATTGTTTTAATTCAACATCCATTCTTGTTTTTAAAACGACTAGGTTTATTTTGTTGTATATAAATCGACCATGACATGTAAGCTTCTAGTCGGAGACGACTTTCACTGTATTGTTAGGTAGTCGGAAAAAACCATGACAAAAGCCAAAAGTGTAGTCGTTGATTGGTGAAGCGAGGTCGTCAGCGACTTTTTTTTTACACGTGAGCTTATACTAGTGGTGGAAACAATGGTCGAACGACCATTTTGTGATGGTCGGGGGCGACCATGAAGAAGGGACAAAATAAAAGTGGTTTGGTCAAAGCGACATTTTAAGAAAATATTATTTTTATTAAGTTATTATTAAAGATAGATTTTGTATTGTATATAGATTTGTAAATACGTGAATAAGATCATTAAGTTCTATGACTTTCACTTCTACCTTCAGCAAGGGAACTACTCAATAATCTTACATGTCCAAGAAGGTTGTGGTTATGATCTTCATGAAAGAATCCTCGGTTTCTCTTTCCACTCACGATCTCCAACATCAAAACACCAAAACTATATACATCAGATTTTACTGAGAAGAGTCCATTCTCTGCATACTCCGGGGCCATGTACCCGCTGCATCAAATTGTAGGAGACATTAGAAGTATTTAGTAATTCACAAGAAGTAATCTCAAACGATACATGAAAACGATAGATATTAGACGTGAAACAAAGTTATGATGACCAATTCTTACTATGTCCCTGCTACTCTTTTAGTATTTGTTTCTGTTTCGTGTCCTCCAAAGCTTCTTGCAAGTCCAAAGTCAGATATCTTAGGGTTCAGGTCATGATCAAGCAAAATGTTGGCAGCTTTGAGGTCTCTATGAATGATTTGGAGACAAGAATCTTGATGAAGATAAAGTAGACCTCGGGCGATTCCTTTTATAATATGGAACCGATGTGACCAGTTTAGTCTTTTGCTTTTCGTTTCATCTAAAATGGCGAGATTCGTTAGCATGTTATCCTCTAATGATTTAATATGAATCTAAGAAAATATTAAACAAGCATGTTGTTGGTCTTACCAAAAAGAAGTAAGTCAAGACCTCTGTTAGGCATGTACTCGTAAATTAACATCCTTTCTTGCCCTTCAATGCAACATCCTATAAACCTTACAAGATTACGATGTTGAAGCTTTGAAAAAAACAAAACTTCGTTCTTGAATTCTTCAACTCCTTGGGAGGAATTGGTTGAGAGCCGTTTAACCGCAATTTCCAATCCATCCTCTAAAAAACCCTTGATTTAAAAATTTGATATGTTTAGATACAAACTAATATAAAATATTAGTAATACAGGGTGACAGTCGTTTTACAACCGAATATGTTATAGAGTATTATATCAGAGTGACAGCTTTATATACAACCGTCAACTGTGACATACATACTAGGTTCAAAAACATGCTAGCCCCGCAACGCAACGCAAGGTGCTAATACTAGTTAGTATCATAAGAATCAAGATCATGAAAAGTACTTTGTAAACTGGTCCAAAGCCTCCCTGGCCGAGCTTGTTATTGATTGAGAAATTGTTGGTTGCAATGAGCAACGTCGACAAACTAAACAATGGTACGTGTATATTGTCCATTGGTTCCTGTATCACTACATAATACAAACTATGAGATTAAAACGACAACGCAGAAACATATAGTGTCAATGAAGAATGTAATGATATAAAAAGTATTTACTTTGATCCTTTTGCTTTTGCAGCTTCCTCTTCTTTTTAATGACTAACACACACACCCCGAGTAGAATGGCAAGTCCTACTGCTAAAGGAATGACAATCACCTTCGTTAATTTGTTCTTTCTCGAAATAGATTTATCTTTCTCTGTGAAAAAGTGAAAAGAGATGTTAAGGTTTTAAGTTTTTTAAATTTCATATCAATGCTATTGAATTTTTATGGAATTGTTTTTAGAAAGATGGTATTTTTTTGGGATGGTGCTTCGCAAATGGGGTTGGGACATTTTTCTTTCATTTATGTTGTAGTCATCCATCTGCCATCCATATCTTTGTTGGTTCTCTCCGGAAAAGCAAAGTGATCACCACATTTTCCATTGCCAATGGCATTGGCGATCGGCTTAATTGTTTTTTATTAGAATATTCTTGAAAACACTAAGGAGACAAGACAATACAAGACAAACAAAGTGATGACCAATGACACTCAGTTTGCTTTTTATCTGAATTTTTAAACAACATTGACTTGGGGCTAATGATTAGACGAGTGGTTGCCATTGATAAATGGCTACCACCACACATGTTAAAGCAACGGTTGAAAACCGTAGACTAAGCCTAGGTTTTTGTTAATTTAGCCTACGCTTTATAGTATCTGACATAATGGGACACGTGTCAACTTCTAATTGGTCAGCATGTGAGACCTGTTTGGGCCCAGGAAAGTCAAAATTGATTTATGCCTCAGAAACCGTAGGCTAAAAAGCGCCGGCTTAGCCTACGGTTGGGGTACTTGCCAGATTGTAATTGGTGTTGACAAGGAAACTGTAGGCTAAATTGGAGTGTCTATTTTGGTAATTTTATTGGTCAAAATGTATATTTTGGCAAATTTTCCGAGTTTCTTCCTTTGAGGTCAAGTTTAGTTACTAAGGTGTCAAAGAATTGCTGATCAACAAAAAAAATCTATCTAGGCACCACTTGTGATGCTACCATTTAAGAAAAAAAAGATCATGATATGTAGTTTGGTTTTTATACTTTAACAATATAGCAATTTACCTAGTTCTGCAGTGGCCATCCTTATGTATATATCTTGTCCTTTATCTGGATATTTCCTCATATCGATTAACTCATCATACCATAACAAACAACCGATATTATCTTTGATGTCCAACGTTGTATAGGCAGTACAATTACACTCACTTCTACACTTCAACTCACATTGCTCCAATGTCATATTCCTATCAAACCATGATCGTCGCGTGTCAGGTAACTTAAAAGATGAATACTTTCTAAACCCATCTCCCGCAACACAATCTAATTGTATTTCCCTTTGACACCCATTTGTCCAATCAGAAACAACCCACTGATCGTGTCGTTTTGGTATAAACCCTTTCAAACACTCACAAAGTGAAGACTGGTCAATGTCACAACTTCCATAAACCCCACACAACGCGTATGATCGATCACAGTTATCGACAATTGGCGTCAAAGAAACAATCCATCTTTGTGTCCTTTGAATCCAACTCAACATGAGCATGTCTCCTGGAGTAAGTGTCATCCTAGCAAGGACCGACGTGTTAATCAAATTATACCAAGTGTAAGACTCGTTTTCGTTCGAAACAAACCCGTATGTGAAAAACGGATTTGGACTCAAACTTGGCCAGCCACTATATCGAATACCATTCCATATTCCAAGTCTTGATTGGATCGCGTCCTCATTCTTCAGATATATTTGTGGTACTCCATTGAAATCCATATACACCATATACGGACCCGGAGATGGATCATCAAAACTTTTCCATGATGTAAAGTTGGTCACTAAACCCCTTTTTAGATTCCTTCCAAACTTACCCCCTGGTAGAAAGGTATCTCCAGGATGATCAAAACTTTGCCAAATGTAATCTTCATGTTCATCTTCTTCGTCATCGTTGATAACCATAAGATTCCCACTATCAAACATCTTAGCGACTGGATTTCTGATCTCTCCAAATGAATCCGATGTCCAAATGGTTCTGTTGGTGACAGACTCACGAAGCACCAACACACCACTTGGACAGAGTGTTAACTCACCGGATTTGTTTCTGATCGGTGTTCGTCTATTAGCGACCCATGCAACCGTACCTGTAGCTAGCTTTTTATACCATATGCCTAAGTATCGGTTTTGAGTGGTGTTTCCCGGGGTAAAGAATCCAAGCTCGAAGGTTTCTTTGGCCGAAACAATGGTTTGACCATCTTTAATGGTTTGATTCACAACTATGGTGTCTGATGCTGTGATTAACGGTTGCAAAGAATTGAAATAAACAATGAACAAAAACAAGAATACGCAGATTAATGCATCCATTGATAATTAGGTTCTTCGTTGAAATGATTTTTGCTTACTATATATCTAAAATATCATGATGTTGAAGAGTGTTTCAAAGTAGTCAATCGTTAAGTGACGGTCTAGCTAGCCAGTTAACGTACACCATGAGTTAATGATTGCAGCAGCTTGTTTTACATGGTTCACAAAAATTAGCTAGGTGTAGATTTTTGTATACGAAAGTGTGGCTGGTAATTAGTCTAAGAGTTTGGATATTGATGATTTTTATAGAGTATATATATGTCACGTCTGAGTTCCCTATAAAAAAGGTTATGCTACAATTGCATTTGAATTTTTATTTAACTATTTATTTATTTTTGGTGTTTTGAGGTATGGACGTATGGTTATTACCTGAGAAACGGTCTTCGTCGTCATCTACTTACTTCACGACACCGGTTCTTGTGATTTTTAGTGACTAATTTGAACAACTTGTCAAACTGCAAATTATTGGTTATAAAATTGCATTTGATAAGGTGACATACTCCAAGTCAACTTAATGTGAGTTTAAATCCTCTTATATCAAGGATTATCTTCTTTCTGTCTTTAGGACTAAGCCAACATATGTAACTATCCTAAGATATCGGCTCATGTTTCCTGATTCTCAGTTGATGAGGTATGCCATATTTGTCGGCTCGGTATGTTAAGACTCCTTTGGGGTGCATGCAGTACATTATAGGGATCTCCCGGGGTTCAAGTACCGACACGAATTCGTTACGTATGTTCATTTTGACATATTAAGATGTGTTGGGTTTTCTGTTAAAAAAGAAGCATCATTGAAATTCTTGGCCGACCCATTGGAAAATAAATTAACACTTAGACCAACTAACATTTTGTGTAACATCCGGGGAATCCATAAGTTATCTGGCAAACCATCCGGTGACTATTTAGTCACGAAAACTTTTTGATATTGGATTTAATAATTACAAGAACTGTATTTTGATTTCAATCACATGCATAAATTCGTGTTATATATGAAAATATATCCATGCAAAACTTTTAAGTATAAATATAGTTGCTGATTTTGTCAGTTTCATCCAAAAAAAGTTTTTTTTTGCCAAATTCGTCCATGTGATTTGCTGACTTTTTTCAATTTCATACAGAAAAGTTTTTCTTTGTATCTGGACCCTTCAAGTTTATCAAAAATTGTCATTTTCATCCAAAACATTAACCTATCCAAATTTAAGTTAAAATGAGGGGTAATTATTACTTTTTATGTATCTTTTTAATTCGTTTTTCTCTAATCCGTAATCTCCCTCGTATATTGTAAAAGAAGTAAAGTAGAAATGGGTCCATGAAACACACCAAGAGCGGGTGAATTCGGTAAATATTAAGAAAGATAGAGAATATGCAATTCTTGAGAGTAACCGTCCCCGTGAGCGTAAAAACGTCTTCTTAAGCGTCTCTGAAACGATACGAACCGAGTATAAGCTACCCGAGTATTCTATGAGTTTTTACGAATTTTTGTGAGAATTCGGGATCAGAGGAATTGGCATAAAAACGATCGAACCTCATTGGTAATACCTCCTTAAGAGGTGTTGAGATTTAAGATTTATGGAACGGTGCATCATTTTACGTGTAACTTTCGTATCGTTGCTCGTATCGATATTTCGCTAACACTCATTAATTAGAATCACAATCCGTATTAGAACATAATAATGATATTTTTCATATAAATATTGGATTACATTAGCGTAACGATGAGATTACAGATAGTAAAAGGTCGGAATTTGATTAGAATGGAATCGGAAAAAGACCATTTGTTATACCTCACCTTTTGGTTTTGCTTGAGTAGTTGACCATACTTGAGCAAAATTAGGGATTAAAAAATACAAATGAAAAAAGAAATTGCAAAAAGCCATAATTACCCCTCATTTTAACTTTAAAATTAGATGAATTAATGTTTTTGATGAAAATGACATTTTTTTTATAAACATCAAGGGTCCGGATACCAAATTTTGTTTTTGGATGAAACTGACAAAATTCAACAAACCACAGGGATGAATTTAGCAAAAAAAAAATATATATATATATTCTTTTTGGATGAAATTGGCAAAAGTCAGCAAAGCACATGGATGAATTTGACAATTTTCTCTAAAAAACATTATAAGTTCATATAATAACAATTAAAAACAAAGTTTAAAACTATTAAACAACTAAAATTAATTAGCTTTATAAGATCTAGTTTATAAAGTTGAGTAAGTTTTAACAAAAATATATAAATCTTAAACTATAGGGTTAAAAGTTTCCAAAAACTAAATTCGAATTTAGTTATAAAAGGTTTAAACCCACAATGCAACCACCCTCAAACAAGGGTATTCTAGAAAGTAACAGGAGGTCCCGAAATTTGATCCAGGAAGAAATTGGTCAATAGCAATTTGGCAGAGAATTGATCAAATCCAATGGTTACCGAAAGACCAATGGGTTGTTCACGCTAGTAAATACGATTCGACTTGAAGTAAAAGTAGAATTCTAATAATATCGTGAGAATCATCATATTAGAATCAAGAAAAGGAAAATAAGATCAATGGCTAATAAACACAAGAACATTGAATCTGTACTAGTGAAGGAGGCAGGAACATCAATGACGCTTCACTGCCTGATTCTGAATTCAACAAATTATACAATCTGGGCGGTAAAGATCATAGCAATATTTTATGTTCATGGAATCTCGGAAGCAATTGAATCAACAAGTGAAGTTGATGCAAAGAAAAATAGAATGGCAATCGCATATTTCTTCCAAGAAATTCTCCAAGAAATTGTTCTTCAGGTTGCTCATCACAAAAAAGCAAAAGATATTTGGGATGATTTGAAGGCTTGATTTGTGGGAGCAGACAGGGTAAAGGAAGCTAGATTACAAACACTAGAATCAGAGTTTGAAGCTTTGAAAATGAAAGACTCAGACACTATCAATGACTTCACAGGGAAACTTAGTCAACTTGTGACACAAGCCAACAACATTGGATCGACAATTGATAATAAAAAAATTAGTCATAAAACTTCCAAAATCAGTACCAAGAAAGTTTATGCAAATTGCTGCTACAATTGACCAATTTACTGATCTAAATACCATGATGCTTCAAGAAGCCGTTGGAAGGTTAAAAGGGAAGCCTATGAAGAACGCATTAAGGAGCAAATCGAGGAGGAAAACAAGAATTATAAACTTCTATTTACCAACATTGACAAAAAAGCTAGGAAAGTGTGACCATTGTGGTAACTGGAGCTCAAATCAAGAAGGGCGCGGTCGAGGTAAAGGTCATAAGTTTGAGAAAAGCATAGTAGCCCATGAAGACAAGAGTCATGTAAAATGCTATAAGTGCAATGAACTTGGACATTCAAAAATCAAAAGCGAATGTCAAAAATAGAAGGACAGAGATGATCATATCATTTGGAGTCAAACAACTCTACTATGAAGACAAAGCAATGAATGTTATAAGATCGGGATTAAGGGGGTGATTGTTAGTGTAATCCCGATCCGCTAAAAGTTCGGTTAAATATTTAGTTAGTACCGTTAGTAAAGTTATTGTCTAAATTGTAATTTAATAGATAGTTTGTGTTACTATTGTAATTAGGAGATAGATAATTAAACGACGTGTTCACTTTGGAACCGTCACAACCATTCACCGGTGATGCTCGGGCAAGTATAAATAGGAGTGGCAAGTTCCATTTGTAACATATACAAGAATCAGAATTATCATAATCAAATTCGTTATCTTGTTCAAAAGTGTGTCAATCTTGATTTATTATTATCTTTGTATTCGATCCAATCATTAGCAACATCAGTAGCAAAATCCTCTAATAAGAAATGAAACGCCAAACGCAAGAAATGGATTAATCCTTGAAAGATTTAGATTAGGAATGAGAGTGAATCATTGAAACATACTCAAATTTGAGCCTTGAATGATTTGAAAAGAAACTGAATACTGTGTTTGCGAAATTGATTGATTCGTATGGAAATCAAGAGTTGAATTTGATTTCAAGAGTCGTTTATGGACGATTCAGCAAATCACATAAGAAAATGATAAATGAAAATGATGATGGGCGACAATGGAAAAAATGTAAAATAGAAATTTTGATACCCCCACTAAAATCACGGAGGAATACACTTTGAGTAAGTAGACACGTGTCTATCAAAGCTTAGAGAGTGCACATGGCCTAGAGGCTTGATATATTGACAAGTTCATTATTAAACTATCCGGTATATTGCGGGAGTGGAGCGTGGGTGACCTCATTGCCTCAAACACCGCCTTCGGTTTTGTGAGTGGGGCGTGGGTAGTATCCTGTGGCTTAAGCCATGGGTGTTGCTTTATGTTTCTTTTTTTTTTTTTGTTTATTTTAACCAATCACATTAGTGCACCTTATCCATATACCTTTTACCCACTCACACACATACTCACTTGAACATTTCCATCTCACTCACCTATGAGAGTCACTCTCTCTCCTGTACGACATACTCACTCAAACCTCCCACTCACCTGCACGCAACGCATAATCTTACTCTTTTATTATAACTAGTGGGTGTACCTGCGCTACGCGGCGGGTTATACCGCTTTTTTATGAACAATAAACACCATAGTTTATATAAAGATTGAACCGTAAAAGTTGGGATAAGGAAAAAAACATATCTAGAAACATAAAATTCATCTTTAACAAATTAATTTGCAAAAAACCGGACCGATTGGATTAATACTGAAACTAAGAACTGAATGTCATACTAATTGGATTACAATAAATAAATGCATTTTATGTTTATAAAGAATTTTATAACTATTTTTTAACAAAGAATATCTGGGCACCCGGCTTCATCATGGCTAACATGCCAGCCTTCCTTCCAAATCACTGACAGTGTGGCAACTTAGCACTCGCCCGACCTTAATGAGAGAAACCCGATGAAATCTGTAAAACTCTTCACCTATAATGGTCGAACCGAAGATCTATCCAATCTTCGAGCCCCAATCATCGTCCAGATTCCGAATACATATGACCGTATATCTCAATTATTATAAATGCCTGGAACAAACTTTTGACGAAGGTGTTATGAAATATGAATTGAGAAGTATGGATGATCACCAATTTCAACATATGCAACTCAATTGAGACTTCTTAGATTTACCATTAATGTTTATGTCTTCTTGTCTTCCTAATAGTGTAAATTTTGTA
>WOUH02000015.1:10391994-10411020 GCA_009936405.2 Stevia rebaudiana
CTTTATCAGCTTTGGATTGTTCACGTAGGACAAGTGCTTAGCTAATTTAATTTGGCATTTTGGGATTTGTATTATGTGAACAATTTAACTTGAAAGCTGTATTTTGTATGACATTTAATATTGATATTAATCTATGAAACTTAATAGTTGATCAT
This sequence comes from Stevia rebaudiana, assembly GCA_009936405.2. NCBI lineage: Eukaryota > Viridiplantae > Streptophyta > Magnoliopsida > Asterales > Asteraceae > Stevia > Stevia rebaudiana. Next base: position 10,392,150 of record WOUH02000015.1, read on the forward strand.
GAGCTTATGAACAGTCTGTATACACGTATTCCCCTACACGGTCGCGCCCCGGCGTTAATTCCGCCTCCGGCCGGGGTGTGACATCAGATGTAGCCCGCATCGTGGCTCAACAATTAACCAATGTTTTTCCCACCTTACTTGCTCAAATACAAAGTAGCATGCCATCATCATTCGGTGGGGCTAATGGCTCAGGTGGCAATGGTTCAGGAGGCAATGGCACTGGGGAAAATGTTGTAACACCTAGTGGCACTTAGTGGCACTTAGTGGCACTTAGTAGCACATGTGATGAACAATCGTATCACCCTTCGATGATTACACTGTCGGTTGTGATGTGACAGGTCGGCAGAGCCACCCTTATCTGGTTGCTAGGCGGTACGCAGGGTTACAGAACACGCGGACCTCTCCAAGGCTGCCACGTGGCGCTGAGTCATTGGCTCAGGAGCTGCCACGTGGCTAGAGAGTTGCCACACTCGTTCTAGTGTCGCCAAGTGGATTCCAGACCTGCCACATGGTGACACGTGGCTCCAACTTATTAAACGCGACTGGTTATTTTGTTTTCGTGTTTCCCGCTTCGTTCGGACTCCGTTTTACGCACGGTTTTGCCTACGTTCACGATTTTCCATTTCCTATCCAACCCCATTGGTTTCACATCCTGAATGTTTCGCATACACTCAAATAATTCGAAATACGTTGTATCGTTTTGCGTGTAATTTCTTAATCGCTCGTATTAATATTTCTCATACACTCAAATAATTCGAAATACGTATTAGAATATAACAAGAGTATTCATTTCATGTATATAGTGAATTACAAATGATGTAACTCCGATATTACAAATAGTAAAAGGTCGGAATTGATTGGTTCGACTGCCGAAAAACAGACAGTTGTTATTTTACTACTACCTCTATTTGGTCATGCTACCTACGATAAGTTACTACCACATTTCCAAATAACGATTTCATGTTGCTTGCAAATAAAATGCGAAAAAGACTATATGTATTATGTTTTAGAAGCATGGTACGATCCTGAAAACATAACATTAATGAAATAGGTACAATAAACTATAATTGAAAGAAAAAACTAAATAATAAAGGAATAAAAAGATCCCCCACCCTAAGAAAAAGTTGAAAAGTGTAGACGTGGAAAAGGGATCCGAACCATAATGATTGGTGTCATTGATACGTGTTACTTTTGGTTGGAGTTTGACATTACATGTCTAGGTGTTACGAGTCTTGATGAACCCTATTGTATTGCTTGTTGATTCGCAGTCAAAAAGTTACATATAGTGCATATTCATTTATATGTCTAAGGATAGATTTTATATAATAACTAGAAATAGGACCCGCGCGTTGCGGGGATCCGATTACAGATAAGTTTATACAAAGTTTACATATCTTAGACTTGTAGTTGCAAACTTCCTTCAACATGTTACAAAAGTCTAGTCTAGTGATTAACTTGATGGGGAAGACTGGGAGATATATGAGTGCAGTTCGATATTGAGATGTATTCCTTTGTAGTGAGTAGTGTGTCACCAGAGTAAAGCAAAGCATGTGCTTATCCCTATTTGATTTCGGTATCGTATGAGTTTCGAATACTCAGGCTTAGGTTAATGATAAAAATAACAAAATGGCTCATAGCTAGTATATAAAGGAACATAAAAACAAAGTTATCATGAGAAGGTAGGCTACACCTTAAAACAATTCATATTTCCTTAGCTTTCCGGTAGTTAGTTAGAAGGTAGGTACATGTTCAAAGAAATTACTCTATGTCAACTCTTCAATTGGATAGCCTCTATATCCCAAGATCTCTTCAGGACCATCAGTGTAGCAAAGCCACAACTACCTTCTTGTTGTAATCTATATAAATAAGTTTTCCCTAATTATAAAGTTACATGTTGATTAATAAATAGGTTCACCTCCATAGGCAAATTTTCCATCTAGATACTTGTTATGATAGGCAAATTCATGAGTTTCTACATGTAAAAACATGTACATAGGCATATTAAATAAATAATAAACTAATCGTTGGAAAGGGATATCAATTTTGAAACACCAAACTCCTTCATTCAGATCTGGAAGAAGTATATGAAAGCATAATTTGTTTTTCCTAATTATATAACATCAAAAGTTTTGGTTCCATATCAATTTCCAGTCAAGAATTAAGCTAGTAGATTAAAAAAACAAACTTAATAATTTAAATTAATAAGTAAATAAAGTTTAATAATCAGTAAAATATTATAAAGGATGTTTAGAAGGACAACACAATCATTAAACATAATATTACATTACTATCTGAGAATAAAAATACATCAACTAACCATTAATATAAGACACGCAACTATCTTTAAATCTTTCTATCTTGATTCGCTTTGTAATGATCGGAATGAACCTACAAATAGAATATGTGAAATCATGTAAACAACGATGTAAAATTCAGAATCTAAAATCAACTGAAAAATCATGAGTTTACAAACAGTTGCTTAGTTTGTAGTTATAATTAACGACAAATTGATATATTTTTGTTAGATACATGTGTGCAAATCGAATAGAAATCCTACTTTTGTTAGACTTGCGAGTTAAAGGCAACACAAACGTACCTGAAAGCCAAGATTCTTATTTAGCTCAATACTCCAAACTTAATGCTTTCTTAAGTGTATTAGAAAACATATCGTTTCGATCTCCTCCTTTACTGGTTTCTCTTGTAACAACCTCAATTCTCCTTTCATCATTCAATGACACCACTTGAATTTACACAGTAAAAAAGTTATTAAGAGATTACCAGCCGATTGAGCAATAAGTATAAAATAAGTAATATATATAGACATCAATACCAGCCGATTCTAAAGCATAAGTCCAATTAAAAATTACATACCCAGATTCAACACCTTGTGCTCACTATTGGTAACCAATACAGATATATACTTTGTTGATAAAAGCCACTCAAAGTATTCTATCTCAAGGCTCCCTCCCGGAAAATGTGTTTTATATCAAGAAAAAAAGTAAGATTAGGACTTAATTACCAATAACAGAGAAATCAGAAGAAGATGATAGATGGTGATAAGGTTGAAACCTGATGAACCCTAACTCCGATTACCGGTCTCTCCTCTCATCTTAGACGGGATCAGAAGCAGAGGATGGGTGTCGGTAAGGCGTCACTCCTCGTCCCCAAAACAGCCGGAAAAACCGACTACCATCAACAGCCACCGGCGACGAAATACAAAGGGGATAGAGGTGGGCACACAAACCACCCACCACCGCCATGGATTCAAAGCTTAATATGAAGATTGAGAAAGAGAGGAACTCAAGAGAGAGAGAGAAGATGCATATCGTAAATGCCAGAGAGATAGACACGTGTTGAGGCAATACGCACATATTGTATGTATATATATGCATAATGAGCTTGTATACCATGCACCATAAGTAGTAAATTTTGAAATGTGAGAGTAGTAAATGTTGCCGTTTAAATATATTATAATATGTTGTACTGATACAAAAGATAGAGTAAATTGTCACCATTGTTTTCATTTTCATTCATTATGGATCTGTGATTTACATTTTGTATCCTTTTGAGTCCAAATAATTAACGAAGTTAAATTTTTCTGTTAAATTTTATTAAAAAGACTGAATAACCTCTAGGGACTCAAACGGTCTAAATGGTTTTAATTTTTCTGCTTTTAACTCATTTTGATTCATACAAGGATCTATATCACAATTAAAACAAACTTAACAGGGGTGAAATAAAATCTTTTAATTCTTTTACTCAATCATCATCATTATCTCCAAATCTTCTTCATCCGGTGGAGAATCAAACATCAAACACCTTCTTTTCACATCATTTCTTTTCGTATATGGTATATCCCACGAACACAAACACCCCAATCAGTTACCAATCATCAATCAATCTCTCAAATCAGAAACCCGTATTTGGATTCACATCTCCATCTTCAACAATTCCTCAAATTCTATAAAAATACCCAATTTCCAACTAGGGTTTTGTGTGCCTGTCCACAATCGAGATCTATCCAGGCATTTGCTACAAAAAAAACTAAAAGATAATTGAAGATAATATTTTATAATTCTTACTTTTAAAAAATAAGGCGGAAGACATTTTTGTCATCTCAAGTTTTTTGGTTCAATTTGTTCAATCATTAGTCTAATATGTTCGGGTAATCAAAACTCATTTCAATCGATCATCAATTTTTCAATAGATTTAAAACCAGTTAAACCATTCATAACTTCTCAATTGATACATCTCTTCATGTGAAACAAGATGAGGGTGATGGCCATGGGAGAACATCAACGAAAAAAATTATCCAATCTTGTAGAGTAGAAGCAGAAACAGAGGGTCACCAAAGGGGGTTTGATTTGCCCGATTTAAATATGGCACCAGATGAAGAAGATCTAACGATGATTTAAATATGTTTGATTCTCTATCGGATGAAGAAGATCTGGAGAATGATGATGACTGGGTAAAAGAATTAGAAATTTTCATTTAGCCCCCTTAAGTTTGTTTAATTGTGACATAGGTCCTTGTATGAATTGGGTTAAAGCAGAAAAATTTAAACCACTTAAACCATTTGCGTCCCTAAGGGTATTTTAGTGTTTTTAATAAGATTTAACAGAAAAATCTAAATCCGTTACTTATTTGGAATCAAATAGATACAAAATACAAACTATATGTCCATAATGAATGAAAATAAAAGGTTTGAACTCAAATTGATAGTATGATGAAACCACAGGAACGTAAAACAACAATTTACTCAAAAAGAAAATGCATGTCATATTTCATGCACATACAGCTTCCCAACCGCAAGACACATTATTTAATTCAAATTTATTGTTTTTTCATTCAATATACACAAAAGAAATTCAATCACATTATCACAACATGGTAGAAAATCCAGTGGGTGAAAAAAATTATATATTAACTAAACGTAAAACAAATTTCAATATATTCACAATAAAGAAAAAGAATAAAATAGTAAGGTCTAAAAAACAAATAATGTCAACCCAAGAGCCAAAACTAATATCCGAAACAAAACCAAAGTTCCACGTGTCACCCCACTGATTTCCCTCCCGCCAAGCGACGGCCCCGTCGTACCAGTACTATCAGGGTTTGTACCGTACAACACCTGAATGCCTTCAACGTCGTCTCTATCGAGCTCCACTTTTCGTACGCCGGAAGATATCGTCGGAAACATGATCGCATTTTCTACCGACGAGTGTCCGAGACCTAACACGTGTCCGATCTCATGCACCGCCACCGATTCCAGATCCATCGCCGACGGAGATCCAGACGCCATCACGTCGCCGGTAATCCACGTCTCGGCGATATCCATATGCAACAATCCGGCCGGCGGAGCAAACGCATGAGCTAACGTTCCCAAAACTCCGTCAAACGCCTCACCGTCGCCATGATCACCGGAGTAAAATCCGATCTTAAGATCTGCGGCGGAGTAGCTGCTAGTTTCAGTAAATGTCAACGGCGTCCACTCCGACCACCGAGAAAACGCTCTGGCGAAAACACGCTTCACGTCATCGGAAAGCTGATTTCTCGGCTCAAACGCGTACGTAAGATCACGCCGCCGGTCCGGCCACCGCGGCCGACCGGGGAAAAACGAATAATGAGCTACCGTATGCTTAAACATCGATGTTGACTTACCGGAGTTCATCGTGCTAGTTCCGTTAACAATATCTGCAACTCCACATCTCGGTTTTAAGATCTGTTTCACCGTTGAATCATCAAGTTCGCCGGTAGCGTTTAAATTGAAGTTTCTCTGGTAATTCTTAACCGCAGATTCAAGTGCGTCATCGAAGTCATCCGTGAAGTTTCCGGTGGTGTTAGTGATGTAACCGAAGTAATGGAAGTAGTTTTTGAGGCTGGAAATTCCAGTGACGTTTTGGCCGGGACGGCAGCCGGAGAGTTTGTTGAAGCTGTCCCAAGCTCCGGCGGTGGTGTTTGGTAAAAATGATGGTGGAATTGACGAAACGTTGGGGAAAAAGTTGGGAAAACCGGTGGTTGAAGAAGAGATTATTGAGAATATGAACAGGAAAATGGTGATTTTTTGGTGAGTCTTCATGGTTTGATTGTGAACTTGTGAATTTGTGAAATTGTGTAATAAAGTTTTGGATTTATGGAGTTTGAAGAAGGAAATTGTCAAAAGAAATTGAAAGGAAGAAAGAAGAGGGAATATGAGGATTTAAACATTGTCCACGAGCATTTGAATACAGTTTAATCAACCTATAAGGGTATTGAATATTTCTAACATTGTATTATATTACATGTTTAAGTATAGGTAATTTGTTTATTACTAGAGGTTGAATGACAAGTTTCAACTAACTCTACGGTTTAGATTTAGAATACTTTCTTCAAATTCTAGCTTGACATATATACCGATGTGTCAATAAAAATACATTGATAACCTTATTTTTTATCTTTCTTATATCTTCTAATTCTTAAATTAATCATGAACACCATTCAGTTTTAACATATTCAACCAGTAACCATTATAGTTTTTAACCTATAGACAATGTCTAAACGGTATTTATTATAATGTTTTGAATGTTGATTTTTAAAATTTGACGTGATAATATGAAATTCTAGAAACGGCATCTTAGTTTCATTGTCATCTCTAGACTTTTAGACTTTTCCTCAACAACTATTTAATTTATTTCAAAGAGGCTAGAATGTTTCCAAATTTACATGAATAACTGAATAAGTCGTTGGTTAACATTTTATCTTTTAAATAACATATTTTTGACATTTTCCAACTGCTAGTTAGGTAAAACACCTATGCGACAAAAATATTTCTTCCACTTGTAACGTACGATGTTGTACTTCATGCTTTAACAAAAAGGTCGGTCGCATCTGTACGCGTGATCATCACACATATATAGATTAGCCATTGGGCGCCCTTGAGTGTGTGTGTGTGTTTTTTTTTTTAAATTATAACAACAAATCTATTATTATTATTTTAATCTTTTATTTTGAATGGCACAAAAGCTTTAGATAACTGAAACAAAACCTAATATGTTGTTATTTATCTAAGGATTTACAATATCAAGATGTATTATACCTTGTGTATAGCAAATTAAAATCCTTAAAAGTATTAAGATACCTAAGGACTTGTGTGTAGCAAATTAAAATCCTTAAAAGTATTAAGATACCTAAGGTTTTCGAATATTATGCAATGGGTGAGTTAGGAAATCAATAACTATCAAAAAAAAAAAAAATTTTTGTTCAATTCATCGGTTAACATATATTTGTTTTGTGTCTATTTCCCACTTCTGGGTAATTAAGTTATCTTTTGCAAGTTTTATTTATTTGGAGGACGAAAATGTGATCTAAGAAGTCAAGGGGACTAAAGTTCTCATTTAGTTGGATGGCTAGAGTTGTCTATTTTTGGAAGTTCAAGGATGTTTGCTGATTGCGTTTTATTGCTCATCTAGTTTCAAGATAAAGCATTAAAAATCTCAGTTGAGTTGAGCTCTTTTTACACTCATTGGAATCTTGCATATATATTTTGATCGGGTGTTTCTTCCGTATGTAGTCATCAAATTCTTGGCTAGGCTTTAATACCCAATTTTCCTTAAACATCTTTTTTTCTCTATATTCACACTTAAATACGTGTTCTTGGTTCTTGTTCTTGTGTTCAAACCATCTTGGTGTTTGATTATTGAATAAACGTTTGAATACCATAATTTTGAAAATAACCAATTATTTTGAAATAGTGTAACAAACTTTGATTACAGGATTGTTTTGCCAAGAATACAAGTCGCATATTTTAAAAAAATAAAATATTATTACTATTAATAATAACAATAATAATAATAATAATATTAAGGCATAGCACATCCTCAACCGTCTCTACCCTTCGTCTCGAGCCACCCTACACCAAATCATTTAGTTTGTAAACGAACCGAGCTAAACCTAGCTCAAATAACTTTAGGCTAGAGTCCGGGTTTAACCTGGCTTGACTCGGCTCAACTAGTACATCAATCGCAACCAAATTTGCAACCCTATGTGAATCAAACACCAAAGAAGAACCACTGATTCTTCGGCAATAGGTTCGCTTAAGCTTATATCTTGAATCCATCCACCCATTACAACTAAATAACTACCATTTCACTATTGAATCTCTTCAATAAATAAACTATTAACCCCAGAGAAGAAGAATAGCCACTAAACCAATGAAAAATCAAAACGTGGTTAACAAAAACCATTTTTTTATGGCATTACTATTGAATTGATGACCCGTATCCTTAGAGTCGATAATGGTTAATAGAATGGTTAGTGAACTGAAACTGACAACCCAACCTGGAACGGATTCGGGTCCAACCTGCCTAAAAGTCAAACCAGTCCCAACCCAATACAGCCGGCCAGTTTGAGACCGGTTTTAATGTTGCAATTTTGTCATTTTTACAATGTAAAGGTATCAAAAAGATATGACAATCGAGTACGATCAAAATAATAAAATTTGAACTATTAGCACATTAACTACAAAAGATATCAAATAGATGCATTTCAATAAAAACAAAAGACGTAGAAACGTGTACAACATATACGATTTGATTGTCTTCTATGTGCATCGTGTCCTAATAATGACCACACTCGTAATATAGAAATTCCTTAGACTTGTATCATTATAAAGTGATGGTTGATATTTTCAAACATACAAATTGAAAACCTTCAATAAAAATCTTGATACAAAATCCATTGAGATAAATTGTAGGTACCGGTCGAAATCAGGTTACTTAACCTTCAAAGAGGAGGTGCATAATAAGCATTTTATCCCCTCAGCTAATTTATCTAAAAGAGGTGCATTATAACGATCTCATCCCTCTTGGACTCATGTTTGAATCTAAAATTTAATATTTTTCTATAATTTCTTGAAGGCAATCTACACAACACAAGTTGTATTTTACTTGATCTCATTTAATAACAGTGGTTCTCACAGTTAATTGTCAGATTACCACAAGGTAATGGATATAGGCTAACTTGACCATCAAACATTAATCTTCTACTAGATTTCTTTGATCTTTTTATAAATCATTTATGGTTACAACAATTGTACTTTTAACAATCACTTGTCATAAAGCACCATCTTTATAACCAAAGGACAAGAATTATAGAAGATGTGACGCACAACGCTCATGAATGCACAAGATGAGGTTTAAGCAATGTCAAGTCAACTTGGGTCTAATGCACACATCTTATATCTTGTATGATACAAGATTATCAAATAAATTATCATATTATCTCTTTATTTGAATTCTAGTTCATCCTTATATATTTGTTTTAATTTTAGTCTTTATCATATTTTAGTTTATCTAGTTTTGAATTGTTTTCTATTTAAACACTTGTAATTAGGTTTCATATCAGTTAAATTGAATTAGGTTTTATTAAGAGTATCTTGAGTTCTTTGTTTGTCTTTTGAATTATCAATTGTTCTTAAGCCATTTAGTTGCAGATCTGCATCATTGTAACTTTGTTGTTTCCATGACTTAAGAATTACACATACAGGCATATACATACAATAACCATCAATAACAATTTGATAGTTACAAATAGAAGAAACTAGTGCTTACGTGTACGTACCGTCTTCTATACCATTAACACGTAGATATGTCACGAAACGACATAATACAAAGTCTAAACACGTTTGATATACACTTCGACATGAAATTATAAAATTTTAACAATGCGTAGGCCTCTCATAAGCTGGAGGTAGAGATGGGCAATTTTCATTCATGTTGGAATACGGCTCTAAGGTGTTGTATAGAGGTAGTTCCATACGATATTTACCAAGAATTTGGCAAAATGGAAGCTTATCGTCACCATTGTTGCACCAATTTGGAAGTCGAGTTTGGTTGTTTTCATAGATTTTGAGCATGTACGCATCACGAATCTGTAAAACAACAATGAAATAGTTTAGTAGTTTATTGTGTCGTCGAGCTGCTCGTGAGCCACTCAAGATCGGCTCGCTAAAGACTCGAATCATGCGAAGTTGTTAGAGCTCATTTAATAAGACAGCTCAAACCCAGACTTCACATATCAAGCTTGAGTAGACTCGCGAGTCACGAACCAAAACTAGTGAACACGGGCAGTGATCATTACACATACAAAATATGTATCTAAATAACTATTATTATATATAAAAATATGATAAATTTAACTAAATAATATAAGATCACATATGATGTGGAAACTGAGGTGACACATTTGTTGGTGTTTGTTGCATTATGCTTTGAAATAACGCTAACAAGGTTCAAGTTAAAGATGTTGAGTTTTAGTAACGGTAAAACTGGACTTTGTCAGTTTTTTTAATAGAAAATAAATAAATAAACTGAGACTGCAAAAAGAAAAATATTAAAAATTGTTAAATAACCTAATTGTTGCAAATAAAAATAGAAGTTATGTAGTAGGTGTCAAAACGGACTTTCTTTGTTGATTTTTCAATGAAAAATATAAAAAATTGATGCGTTAAACATGACTAGAAAAAATATTTATTATAATAATCTAATTCTAGCAATAAATAAACTTTATGCAACTTTCAACACGTATGACTTGGTCTCTTTTAGCTATATATTTTTATTCAACTTGTTTGACCCGTTTAAGATATAAAAAAACGCAGCCCATATGAACACATTTGTAAATAATTGTGTTAAAAACTGCCACCTCTGATATTTACCAACTAGAATATGGAAAATTACGAGACTGCCCTCAAAAGCTTGGAATTAAAGGGTGGGTATAAAATAGAGATTCTTACAGTGAACTCGGTTACTTGAATAGAATCTGCAACGGGGCCGAAAACTCCAGCAGCTTTATAAATTTGAAGAATAAATGCAACACAAGTTGTAGATTTGCCATCACTATAAACCCATTCATCATTCTCGGGGATCGTGAGCAACTCGTCAAAAGATATACCGCGTTTTTCCGTCTCTTCTAATATTCCATACAGGTCCAACCCCTGAAAATAAATAAAAAATGCAGTAAAATGAGCGGTTCGGACGGTTGGGTAGCAGGTCAAAAACGTTCTTGGTTGAAAGAAATTTTTTTAGTATGGGTCGGTTGACCTCACACACCTCTTCGTCCAACTTATTTAAAAAAAAAAAAAAACTATAAATTAGTATCGTGTTACTTTTGATTATCAAAATAAAAAAAATCGAGTTCAATTAATAAAGTAAACCACTTTGACTCGTTCCTGTTTTAGCTAAAAAGAAATGCTACATTCACTCAAACCGTCTGGGATAAAAGAGTAAACAACACAATCAAAATCGACCTTTTTTACATAAATGCGTAAAAATTATCAACTTAAAAGTATTACAGCGTTGAAAACGCAAAAAAATTAACTTGAAGTATGAAAATTTTACCTCGGTTCCAAGACGCATATTTAGGGCTTCATTCCACATATTGGCAGCATATGCTGGCTGCATTCTAGTCCACATAGACATGACAGAAATCACCTGCAATAGATTTTTCACTTAAATAACAATTAAAGAGTAGAATAAAAAAGTTAATTGCTTAAAAAGGATAACCAAGTTTTCTTGAATTTCTATTATGTTTTATAATACAGTATTTTCAAACTGATTAAAAGGTAGGGAGAATCTTCTAAAAAGATTATATTTTAGGTAGGGAGCATTAAACTAAAAAGCTTTTTGCATAAACTATCAAAAAAAAAATTTCATTTTCCTGTTTTTGTCATTATACTTCTTTTTTTACATCAAAATCATTTTTGTAACCAGTATATTTAATATTATACCAAAATCCATCATTTTTATACAGAAAAATGAACAATTTAATACAAAAACAAAACAGTTCTTGACAGCCATTTTATTGCATACAAATTGACCAACCTCCATACAAAGTAATCTTTTAAAGAATCAGATGTACAAAATAAAACCAAAAAAACAGGTGAAAAATCAGTATTTTGCAATAAACTCCTAAAACCTTCTCCAAGTCGGGTAGCCAACTTTCAAGATTAATAAAAACTTTCAGATATTTTACTAACCACTAATAGATTTATTCAAACATTTGTATCTTTTCACAAGTAATAAAAAACTATACTAACAGGTGTGTGTCAGAAATTGTCAGCCCTGTATATATTACTCATACTAGAGATTGAAAGATGTTTATATCTTAATGAACAAAGTACAAATAGAAACTAAAAATAAAAAAGTGAGTAAACATACCAAGTGAGCATCAATAGGTGGCGGATAATTGTCGCCAATAGTGTCAATCCAACTAAAAATCATGTTATGATAACCGTAAGGTTTTCCCGACATGCTTAATGCGTATTCCCATGCTGCAGTGTTATTCCACTTTGCGCGTATTTCAGGATGTAACGGTAACAATGCTATTTGTGGGTTTGATTCATCTTTAAGTGCCAAATCCCACCACTCGTCCCATGGAATTACCACAATTATTTCTTCACCCTACAATAAATAGAACCATAACCAAACATCATAATTCAATATTCTTGAAAATAAATATATGTTACTGTAATTAGATTATCAACTTGCTAGAAACTAGCCAGATTATAATGAGAAAAAAACTTAAATGCAAATGCGCGATCAAGTTGTACTTTCTCTTAAATGAGCTAATTTGATAGCTAAATCACCTTATAGACAGCTTCTTCTTTAAGTGTCAATTTCATGATCATCAATAAATTACCAAAATAGTGAAATTCAATAATTTAATTACCATATTTCACCCATTTTCGAATGAGGTAGCCTGCCACATCATCTTTTTACTAGCCCTACCGGTTTCTTGTCCATTAAGTACCAAAAAGCCCATTTCAAATATGTAACATAGTATATATAATATATATGTATAGGTAAAAGATGTGGAGAAAACCCTCTCGAGTTGAGAAAACCCAGAAAACTCTAAGGGAAACCCAAAAACGCTAAGTTAGAAAATTTATTATTTTTTTTAAAAAGGCTCACTTTTAAATGCATTTTCGTCACTTTTTATAAAAATAAACAAAAAAGCGCCGAGTACTTTTTTAAAAAAAAAACAAAAATCAAAAAATCCCGTTTTCAGCAAAAAAAGTGTAACATATGTAACATTTTACAAAAGTTTACATATGTAACATTTTCTGAAATGATCTTAGTCATCCAATCTCAATATCAACGGTTCAGATAGGGTTTTCTGGGTTTTCTCAACTGGACTGAGTTTTCGTTATATCCATCCCGTGTATATATATATATATATATATCTAATGAAATGCTCACAAACTACTTTTGTAGTTGATACTCTTATTTTATATGAGTAACACGTTAAGTGAAGAACATTTATGACAATTTAGGAAGCATGGACCTAGATTAATAACCTAATTCTAAGTATTTTATTTGGATGTATTTCTTTTTAAACGATGTATGTGCTGTGTTATCCAATTTAATTAAATAAACAATTTTGCATGTTAATATTATTGTAACACTTAGTGGCATGTGCGATGAACAATCATATCACGCTCCGACGATTCCGCCATCGGTTGGGGTGTGATAAATTGGTATTAGAGCCGTGTTTATAGGGATCTAGGTTCTTAGTACGAAGCCTAGACTATAAGCATACCTTATTCTTATTAACATGTTCATCTCTGTGCTTATGTGTTACACATCTATAACCATGTTTTACGTGCTTTAGGTTAGATAGACCTTAGATAAACATATAGTATTCCTACACATACATATAGTCTATCCTTAGACCTTGAATCATTATATTTGCTACTTGATATTTTTTGCTACTATTAATGCTATGATTTGTTAATTTTCAAAACATCATTGATTTTTATTAACAAATCCGGTTAGGGTTTTAGTTATATTATAGACATGTAGTAACTGGAAGGGTGGTAGCCGGAAGCGAGTCGTATATATTCCCAAAATACCGTGGGACGTGTCTTGCTTTCCTAGGGAGTTTTTGTGGGAGTGTCTTAACCTATAGGTCAATACATGTCACATCAAACATCATATAAATAAATACAATCCTAATAAGTCAAGGTGTTCTCAAACACCACTCCTTATTGGTTTTAAACAAGACACAGTGATTTACTTATACTTTAACTTTGTCATAATGAATTATAATGTGTTTGTATTTCAAAGTGACATGATTTAATTTAATCCATTTATTCTCAAACATACATGTACTTTTAAACATGTCACAACGACTTATCATTTGTTTGTTGATATTTTAAAATGATGTGTTTTAACTGAATTTATATGATTTATTTCATTTAAATTTCAATCAAATTCATATGACTTATACTATTAATTTTATACTTTGACATCTAAACCATAATTCAAAATCCTATGACATGATTATTTAAGATGTATGGTATTTATTTATCGATGATATTTTAATATACTCGTGCTTAGAAGCTGATCACGCCAAAACACCTTAGAACAATCTTGGAATTACTAAGGAAAGAAAAGTTGTATGCAAAGTTTAGCAAATGTGAGTTTTGGTTGCGGAGGTGCAGTTCTTAAGGGCACGTGGTAAATGCTCAAGGCATATGAGTGGACCCCACAAAGGTTGATGCAGTTATGAAGTGGGAAACTCCCAGAATTCCCACTGAAATTCGTCAATTCCTTGGATTGGTGCGGGCTACCATAGGAGATTTATCCCTGATTTGTCTAAAATAGCTAGCTCAATGGCTGTGTTAACCAAGAAAAATGCTAAGTTTAGTTGGGGGATCTAAAAAAGAAGAAGCTTTCCAAATATTAAAGCAGAAACTAGGAAGTGCACCTATACTTTCCTTACCTGAAGGAAGTAAAGATTTCATCGACTACTACTGCTATGCATCGATCAATGGTATGGGTTGCGTGTTGATAGAAAGAGGGAAAGTAATAGCCTACGCGTCTCGTTAGTTGAAGAACCACGAAAAGAATTACACCATGCATGATTTAGAGTTAGGCGCTGTTGTCTTTTCGTTAAAGATTTGGCGCCATTACCTGTATGAAACTAAGTTTATAGTATTCTCCGATCACAAGAGTTTGAAGCATATTTTTGAGAAGAAGAATTGAAAATGCGCCCAAAGAAGATGGATGGAGATACTAACAAACTATGATTGTGAAATTCGCTATCACCCACATAAAGCCAATGTTGTGGCTGACGCTCTGAGTCACAATGAGAGGGAAAAACCAGTACGAGTATAGGCGATGTGGATAGATGTACAAGTTCAATTGATGAGTCGGCTGAAAGAGGCACAACAGGTGGCACTTACGGAAGATTCCACAAAAAAGAGTGAAATGATGGCTATAGTTAAGCTATTGAAACCCGGAGAACATAGATTACTTAGAATGAAAAATAGAATATGGGTTCTGGTCGACAATGATCTGAGAAACACAATACTCGAGGAGGCACATAAGTCTAAATATATGATGTACCTAGGTTGTGATAAGATGTATCATAATCTTAGAAACAATTACTGGTGGCCTGGAATGAAGAAGGATATAGCTGCATATGTAGAGAAATGCCTGACATGCCTACAAGTTAAAGTCGAGCATCAAAATCCATCAGGAGAACTTCAGCCTCTTGAAATCCCGGTGTGGAAATGGGATATGATCGCCACTGATTTTATCACTAAATTGCCAAAAACAAGAAAAGGCTATGATGCGGGTAGTAGTGGATCGTTTAACAAAATCCACACATTTCTTAGCAATAAGATAAACTTATAGCATGGATTAACTAGCAAAGATGTATGTGGATGAAGTTGTATCCAAACACGGGGTACCTTTATCGATTTTGTCCAACAGGGACAGTAGATTTACTTTGCGTTTTTGGTAAAGTTTTTAAGAAGCAATGGGAACTCGACTAAATTTAAGTACCTCGTAGATATGTTACGAGCCTGTGTTATAGAATTCGGGGGCAGTTGGGATGAACATCTTCAATTGATGGAATTCTCATAAAACAATAGTTACCATGTTCAAATTTGAAATTTTTTGACTCTATCTGATATCCGACCCAACCCGAATCTATATTCGTATTATTCGACTCGAATCTATCTAAATAACTCGAATAATCACAGTTTTTGTATCCGGAAAACCCAAAAAATTGGGGCTTATTTGTGTTATTCAGATTGAATTAGAATATCCGATTCGAATAAACATGATTATGCCAATCCGACTCGAACCGAATCTAAAATCATATTATCTGACTCTAATCTATCCGGACAACCCATATCTAATTTCGAATCCGTTTTTTGGGTTTCAGATACGATTCGTGCTTTGGATATTTTCAAGTTTCGATTATTTTGAATACCCTTATATAGGGTATATATCTAATAACTATCAATATATAATAATTTTACATAAACATGTATAAACAATTTAAGCTTTTAGCAAGCTTATCCTGAATAGCTTGCGAGCCAGCTTAATCTATTTGTAAGGTGAAAAAGAGGGATCAAGTACTGGACACATTTTGTGTGTCTTGGATTGGTCTGGAGTCAGTCGGCGTTGATGTAAAAATGCAAGACAATAAAATATAAATGAGCCGCAAATTGACTTGAGCTTAAGCACCTTAAAATAAACGATCCAATGCAAGGTGTCTCGTTTAGCTATGAGCTCAAGACTCCCCCACCCCCACCCCCACCCCACCCCAAAGTCGGCTCGGTTTAGACTTTGGAATTTGGATCTCGACTCGAGTGAAGCCTAGAGGGAAAATCTTATTATTCTAATAAAGCAAGGTTTTTAGTGCCACATGTCATTTTTTAAGCCACTTGGTTTATGTGGCACATATCTGTCACTTACCATTAATAAACTAATTTGAGTTAATTCTGTAAATATATATTCTCTTATTAACAATTCCATATATAAAATACGTTAATTTTGCATATATATTATTTCAATTAAAACTAACCATAAATAAACTTCTTATATGAGTATATATATATATATATTAGTAACAATCATATATTCATTCTTTGTTGCATAACAAAAACTATTTTCCTTTTTCCTTCTTATATGGAAAATTCATATATGAGCATGATATAATTGCGTTTTCAAGATCATCCTCATCTTTCTTAGTCTCATTTTAGAAATATAAGGTTAGCCATTATTTGATTTGTTTTTTTTTTTAATATACTTCACTTTAGAGTTGACGTATTACATACAATATAAACATTTTTTCAATTGAAATTGTATATATTTACCGGTAAACTATACATGAAAAAACAATCAAAACTAGAGTAATCATTTTAAATTACAATTAAAAACAACTTATTAGTTTTAATCCCATTATATATATTAAAATCGTGGAATTTGCAACTTGCCAAGCATGATTTTCAAGTTTTTTAAATGAATAACTAATCTCATACGTAAATAATACATAAGTGTTATTTATAAAGCTAAAAGATAAAACTAAATTATTTTTGGTAGGTAACGGAAAAAAAAAATGTTAATTATAGCACTAAAAAATTAGGAATAGGTATTTTACCTCTGTAATTGTATTAAAATATGCTTAACGGTAATCAAGTCCGGGTATAACTTTTAGGTAAATAAAAATAAAAATAACATCTACATACAAACGACTTTTAAACTTAAAACGAATACAAAATTTTGAACTATTACGTGAGATATGTCATATGTGATCCGTATGTTGTTTTATTTTTCCTATAAAAATGATTCTTAAAAGTATAATGAATACATGTCTTTAACATATTCTCTACCTGTTTAGTCTAATTTTTTTAATATTAACTATATGATATTTCCGTTTTGTGTGTATCCAACCTCCTTCTGTTTTCAATAATATTGTTTTTTGTTAAATATATTATTTTTAAATGTAATAATATATAGCCAATCACATTTTCAATTATTATTTGAAATCACATTTTGATGGGTTAGTTTTAATTATGGTTAGTTGATTATGTACATATTTATAATCTAAGTCATTTTCCTAATTAATAGTATAATTAAGAATCACGAATTTATTTTATGAGTTATTTTTTAAAATAAAATATACAAAATACATGATTTACAAATTCAATTAGAAGCAAAGTGATTAAAAAATTATTATTCGAATTTCATATGTAAAAAAGGTGCAAATAAGATAAATAATAAAAAATTTCCTTACCAAAGTTTAACATGTTATTCAAATAACTCGTTACTGGAAATAATTAACTAAAATGGATGCTATGATGATATAATCAATAACATTATATTTGTTATTAAAAAGTAGCAAAAAGATGAATGCACATAACGCCAATAAAGACGTAGTTTTGAAGAATTCAGATTAAATAAAATTTAATTTATATAGGTTAAAAATGCATGCAATTTGTAACCATAACAGCTTTAAAAGATTAACTTCTCCATGTAATACATGAATATTATCCAAGAGTCATTTTATTTACGAAAAATAATATTATTTGATTTTCATGTATGATACCATTTTTTTTATTTAGTAATAAAAAGACAGTATGTACTTTCGTTATCCTATGATTGTTTAAACTAATAATGTTTAATATTAATTATAATATATTTTTTATTTTTATGTCTCCAACCTCATCCCCATATTCTATAAACAAAGATAAAAGATAAAACATCCAAGATTAGGTTTAAAAGCTTAGATGTTCGGTCTTCAACTTTTGTGGGCATTTAAAGAACTCTGTTACCTGACATTTTAAACCGTATGAACTATTTAAAAATGATACTCTATTACATTTTTTATCGGGTGATGTAATTATTATTTAACCATTTTATTTGTTTATTTAGGTTACGTAGAAGAGGACTCCGTTGTCTAACATTTCTAATGGTATTGTTTAATTTATACGCAACTTATTGTTTTATTTATAATTTTTTAAATATTCACAAACATTTATGCTTTATTTTAAAGAATTTTAAAACACATATTGTCATTAACAAATTCAATTATATCTCCA
>WOUH02000015.1:10420338-10430864 GCA_009936405.2 Stevia rebaudiana
AAGAAAATATGAATGATTGGGATTGATATTCGTATAATTCAAGTTCTCATTAATTGGTAGTTAAAAAACATGGACTTTTTGTACACTAAAATTTATAGAAAGTAAGAAAATATGAATGATTGGGATTGATATTCGTATAATTCAAGTTCTCATTAATTGGTAGTTAAAAAACATGGACTTGCGAAAGTAACGTTGTTTAATTTTGGAAATGGTTTAGTAATGTGAATAATTAGTTATGCTTTAAATCTATTTAATAACTTAAATTTCTATTTACCAATATTTTTTTTATACTTGTAAATTTATATTAATAAAAGTACATATAAAAGTATTTAAAAAAACAAAATTAATCTATTTAAGGAATTGATTGGTTGATTAATGAAACAAACAAACCTACCCAGTAAAATTTCACTATCATACTAGGGTCTGGGGAGGGTGAGACTGAGACAGACATTACCTTTATTCCCGAGGCTGCTGCAGATAGACCCTCGGCTCAAAAGTTTTTTTTTTTAGTATATATATATTTTTTTATTGGCGATGTATATAAGCTTATGAAAATAAATGCAAATTGAATTGATTTAACTATTTTAGGCAGGTCCGTGTGTTTTAGCAAAAGATGAATGAAAACCTTGGTTTTAAAATGACACGTGTATCTTTGAGCAATAGACAATGCCACGTAGGCAAACATGCTCTAATGATGTCTTGTGACATGTAAAACCTTGTTTTATTATAATAGTAAGACAAGATAACATGAATTTCATGCTGATTTGAGAAAGCCCTATAGACCCATATGTAAAAATATTACTATTATGGAAAAAAAAAATGATGATTTTATATATATTCTTTTCACTTTAGAAAAATTCAATAAAACGTTGAATAATATATTTTTTTTCAACAGTGTAAATAACTAAAAATAACGTCTATTATTTTCTATGCAAATGTTACATATGTATGTTTTCTTGCATATGTAACATATTATTTTACATATGTAACTTTATTCATGTTTTAAAAAAAATTCACTCGACGCTTTACTTATAATTTTCTTTACCAAAAACTATTAAATTAAATGTAGATAAAAATAGATTAAAACACTGTTACATATATACAAATATAGCTTTCTTAGTTTTCACAACTAAAACGGATTTTCCGGTATCGTTGCCATATAATTATATTATATATATCTACCTCTAATAAAAGAGTTAAATAAATGACATGTGTCATTCTCTAAATTTTTCATGAGTTCTTTAATTATTTAAATTAACTAAATTAACAATTTGAATTCTTTTATACTTCTTATTCTATTTTAAATTATAAAATATATTTAAATTTCAAAATCATTTAAATTTGTTATTATCTAATTAAATATTTATCTTATTTATTTAAAAAAGTAAACTGCACTTTTTATCCCTGAGATTTGCAATAATTAACAGTTTAGTCCACCGTTATATGAACGGTCTCTAAATTTTTAATTCTTAACATTTTGGTCTCTAACGTTTCAAGTCTTAAACTTTTCCTTCCTTAACGTTTCAAGTCTTAAACTTTTCCTTCCCTAACGTTTCAAGTCTTAACAGTTTTCGTCCCCAACGTTTCAAGTCTTAAACTTTTTCATCCCTAACGTTTCAATTATTAACAGTTTTCCTCCATGACGTTTCAAGTCTTAACAGTTCGTATAATTATTTAACACTTTTCCATCCTCTGTTTAATTTTATATTTAACGTTTCTTTAGTTTGTATAGTTATCAAATAAATTTAAGAAATTTATATTTAAAAAGTTTATAATAAATAATTTAAAAATCTCAAAACATAATTTATAGTTATAAAAGTGTTAAACATTTATTTTTTAAGTGTTTACAACGTAGCAACTTAATATATATATATATAATATATAATAATTTAATAAAATATTTTATGTGTTACTTATGTAAACACGCTTAATGCAGGTGTTTTAAAGTTAGCAATAAGATATTATTATAACAACACTGAATTTAATATGAATTTCATATACACGTGGGACCCTTCTCATTTCTTTGATCCTTATCCGAACCCGATGATCAGAGAATCAACAAACTCCAAACCTCCACGTTTCTCTCATCGGCCGGTTCGATCATCGGTTCGTTATCTCTCACTCACACTCTTACACCTACACAAACACGTACACGCTTTACCTTCTTCAATCTTCATCACCCTAATTCAATCGTCACTATGATTGCTTTTTATCTCCGTTCTTGAGAATTGGAATTCAATCGTTGCTGATTCTGTTTCTTTAGGTTTGATCATCGTTTGCTTCGTTTCCCGTCTTGATTTTGCTTAATTTTAATTACCCTTTTTTTATTCTTTGCTTGATGATCGTTTTCGGTTGTTAACGTAGGAAGTAAACGTATCAATTTTTGTAAAATTATCATCTTTTTCATCTGGGTATGGTGATTAACTGATTATGAAACTGGGTTTGATTTCTTAATCTGAGTATGATCATGAATGTTTAGCTTCTTGTTCCTTTTCTTTGATTTCGGATTATTGTTTTAATATTTGTTTCTAAAACAGGGTTTCTTCATTTTCTTTTGTCTAATTGTAGGAGGTAAATTGAAGAATGTTGTGTTAATTATTCAGTTCAATTGGTTCTATTTTGACACTAAATATTCGAATTCCTTAACAAATAAGTTGCAATTTTGACTCTTGTAGTCTTGTTTGACCTCATATCATGTATAGATGTGTGTATTTCCTGAGGTTTCAGTAAAAGTGTATAATTTTTCTACATAAAACATTGTAATCACTTAATTCTTTATGATTGGTGTAAAATCATTAATCTATACTTAAGCACCTGATTTATGATTATTTGATCCCAGTTAGTAATATTAATAATCAAAATAATCAGTTCTTAACATTTGCATTAGCTAATTTAGAAACTTTTCAGATGTTTCTTTGATTGTATGCTTATTTATTAAAATCTTTTATACTCACATAACTTTTAGCAGCTTTTAAGGTTGCAATTTTGACTCTTATTTGACCTCTGGTCATGTATATATGTGTTTATTTTCATAGGTTCCAAGAAAAGTGGATATTTATTCTTTATTAACAGATATAAATTGTCTCCTTGTTCACTTAAATTAATATGATTGGTGTAAAATCATCAAACAATCTTGTATTTTAGCCCCTTATCTATGATTATTTGATCCCAGTTGGTATTATTGAAGTCAAAATAATCACTCTACTTTGCAGTTATGAACATTTTCGTTGACTAATTTTAGTAACTTCATCTTGTAGTTATTTAAAACCATTTTGAATTATTAAATGCTAAATAAGCTACATCACGTTTAGCAGATTTTAAGGTTAAATCTCCATGGGAGGAGCTTGTTCTAGAAAGCGGGACCCACAACCTGATGAAGAAAATGCACAAAGAGTAGTTTCTAGAAGGTACTCGAAAAGTGGAAGCTCAAAATGGCTCGGTACATCGTTATCGCGAACGTATGTAGATAATAAAGAAGGAAGCGTGATATGCCCGTCTTTAATGGAATTATGCATTTATAAAATTTCTCAAGTATGTTATATATTTTTAGTAAATAAATCCATTTCGATTATAATCAAATATTTAGGTGTATAAAGATTAATTCTTTTTTATGTTTATCAGGAAATTGATGAGTATGGAACCTTTTCAATGCTTCCAAGAGATATTAGTCAGCAAATATTTAATGAATTGGTTTTTTCTCAACGCCTAACTGAAGCTCATCTTGAAGCTTTTCAAGATTGTGATTTGCAGGTTTTTTTCTTGATGAAAAATATTTACATAGATGGTCCCTAGGGTTTGGTTAAAGTAACATGTTTGGTACTATGCAAAAGAGTAACAAGTTTGGGGTTTGTGTTTTCAGTTTTGTAAGGAGTTTGAGTATTATGGCTAACTTGTGTTAGCTTTTTCGTTGAATTAGGGTGAAATGACCAAAATACCCTTTAGACTTTTTGCGTAGTCAAAGTCATAGAGTGAAAATGGTTATTTTGGTCATTTAACCTATTGGGTACTAACCACTAAGCCAAAAAGTAACAAGTTTGAGGTTTGTGCTTTCAGTTTTCTTAAGAGTTTGAGTATTAAGGCTAACTACCGTTAACTTTTCCGTTAAATTAGGGTGAAATGACCAAAATACCCTTTGACTTTTTGAATATTCAAAGTCAAAGGGTGAAAAGTGTAAGGATATTTTGGTCATTTCACCCTAATTCAACGTAAAAGTTAACGGCAGCTATTCTTAATACCCAATGTCTTTTCAAAATCGAAAGCACAAAAAGGTGATAAGTGAAAGGGTATTGTGGTCATTTCGCCCTATTTTAATCGAAAAGTAAACTTTAGTTGGTCTTAATACCCAAACTCGTTTCAAAACTGAAAGCACAAAACCCCAAACTTGTGAACATCTGGCGTCCAAATTGTAAACAATGATGACGTGGATATATGGGATGCCACGTCATCAAATGTTTACGGCGAATGGGACGCCAAATCAGCTATTATTATTTAACGCAATTGGTTGTTGGTCAATTTGATTTTTGTTACAGTTTATTCATTTTTATTTATTTTTGGCAGGATATGAATTTAGGCGAATATCCAGGTGTTGATGATACATGGATGGATGTTATTTGTTCTCAAGGATCATCTTTACTTTCTGCAGATATTTCTGGTTCTGATGTTACAGATTCTGGTTTGTTTAATATTAAAGATTGCAACAACATCGAGGCGTTAAATTTAAATTTCTGTGAGAAGATTTCAGATGTCGGGCTTGGATGCGTTAGTGGTATTTTGTTTTTGTTCCATAAGTTCAAAATTTTGTATCTTTTTTATTAATGTTGACATATTTTGAAATTAATACTAGTTTTGGGTAAATATAATAGTATAATTAGCTTTTATTAAATGGCAGTTAGTGAGATTGTTTGGATGTGTTTTTCTTATTGATTAAATTACTCAGTTGGTCCCTTTGGTTTTTACTAGTTTCACTTTTGGTCGCTAGGTTTAAAAAGTTATACTTGTGGTCCCGGCTGTTTTACAAATCGTGACACTTTTGGTTCTTGAGATGAATATTCGTTAAAAAGTTATGTTAAGTGTGTGATATTACCATTATACCCTTGTTATTCAAAATGGTAATTTCACGCCCACTTGACATGATCATTTGAGGAATATTCAAGTCTGTTACCAAAAGTGTTGCGATTGTCAAAAGGTTGGGACCAAAAAGGTACATTTGTGCAAACCACACCATCTGATGAATTTACTATTTCTTATATGGAAAACAATGAAAGCTGACTTAATCAGTTTTAAAACACAAATTTAAACATATTTCTATTTGGTTATGGTTTGCAAACAACAATAATTAATTATTGGATTGGTTTTTATTTGGAAAAAACTTTTTAATAATGCTTAAATGTTTTTAGGTTTTTCAAACTTGACAAATCTGAGTTTGAAGAGGAATAATAATATTACTGCTAGAGGAATGAGTTTGCTTTCGGGTTTGGTCAATTTGTCAAAGTTGGACTTGGAAAGATGTACAGGAATACATGGCGGTCTTGTTCATTTAAAAGGTAAATTTTTGTGTTAATTCATAATTGCTTAATTATTTCACACATTTTTTGTGTTAGTTTTAATAATTACTTATAGTCTATTATGAGTTTGCCAACAATTTGATTAGTTAAAGAATTAAATTAAATAAAGGACATATGAGTATGATCATTTTTTTTGCTTTAATCCCCAAATAAATATGACTTGTATCAATTTCTTGAATGTGGTTGATGTATAAATAAACAAGGGTATTTTGGGTATTCTAATATTTGGCTTAATAAGGGTATTTATTTGGTAGGTTTGAAGAAACTTGAATCGCTTAATATCAACTGCTGTAATTGCATTACTGATGTGGATATGAAGCCTCTTTCTGGTAGGTGTTTTAATAATGTCAATAAATGCGTACATTGGATTATATTATTATTATTATTATTATCATTATTATTGTTATTAGTTCCATTTTTAGCTCTAATCAGCATGTTAAACTTGATTCAACACTATAGCACATAGGATCGAGAAAAACATAACTTTTCTTAATAATTCAAATTCTAATACACTTTGTTGTGAAAACTAAAAAGAATTTAAATATCATATATATGATAATAATATTATTATTTTTATGTGTTTCAGACCTAACAAACTTGAAAGAATTACAAATCTCATGCAGCAAGATCACAGATCATGGTGTCACATTCTTGAAAGGTCACTTGGTGTTCTATTTTTAAGTAACATATATATATTCTTTTCTTGTAAATAATTATGAATTTAATCTTTTTTGTTCTTTTTGTTTTTCAGGCTTACACAAACTTTCGTTGCTGAATATGGAACGATGCCCTATAACTGCAGCATGCTTGGATTCACTTGCAGGTTTATTATATAAAATTAATATACTTTCTTTTTTATTTAACTTCATTATTATGTTCCTTATATAACTTTTTAATTAAATAATTATTTAGATCTTGTTGCTCTGCTTTATCTGAATATAAGCAGATCTAATCTGACTGATGATGGGTGTGAAAAATTTTCAAGTAAGCCTTTTTATTGTTATGTTGTGCCTTTTGGAGTATTTAAGTTTATTTTGTTACAAATTAAAAAAAAACAATGATTATGCAGAGCTCAAGTCTTTGAAAGTGCTTAATTTGGCATTCAATGATATATCAGACGCCGTTTTGGCACACTTGAAAGGTATAATTATTAACATTTAATTTTATAAGAAATGGAAAATTTTAAGTTATGGAATTGATTAAATATGTTTATTTTTTTTATTGCATGAAGCTTTAAAAAACCTGGAGAGCTTGAATCTTGATTCATGTAGAATTGGGGATGAAAAATTGGTGCATTTATCAGGTTATTCTTTTGTTTTTTTCTATATCTTGGTAAATTAATAAATTATTGTTATTCTAATATTATTATTTTTTTAAATAATTTTTAGGTCTTAATCATTTAAAATGTTTGGAGTTATCTGATACAGAAGTTGGAAACAACGGGCTTCGTCATATTTCTGGTTAACACATTTTATTGTTCTGAAATGTTCATACGTCACCTTATTTGACTAGTCAAACTTGGATTAAATATTAATTTAAACTTGCAGGTTTAGTGAATCTTGAAAGCTTGAATCTTTCATTCACTGTAATTACAGATGGTGGTTTAAGAAATTTGGCTAAATTATCATCTCTTAAATCGCTTAATTTGGATGTTCGCCAAATTACAGATGTTGGTCTTGCAGCTCTTACAAGTATGTATTATTTGACCCGTTTCAAATTTTAACCCGTAAATTGAGTGGGTCAAACAGGTGATATTTGGTTGACCCAGAACATCTTTTGTCAAGAATTGTTAATTTTCTTGAGTTGGTTTTATCACTATGCATTTGATAATTTTGACCCGTTTGATGATCCATTTGACCCGTATTTGAAACTTGATTAGTGACATTGTTTTATATTTTAATTTGTGTGTGTATGCAGGTTTGACTGGGTTGACTCACCTGGATCTGTTCTGTGCAAAAATTACAGATACTGGAACGAAATATTTGCGCAGTATGCTACATATTTTCTTTTTAATTTATTTTTAAAAAATTAAAAAAAAATTCTTAAATTTCTATCTTTGGTTATTTTGCAGATTTCAAGAACCTAAAATCCTTAGAAATTTGTGGTGGAGGATTAACTGATGCTGGTGTGAAGAACATTAAAGATCTTCAATCTTTGATGCTTTTAAATCTTTCACAAAATCATCATCTCACAGATAAATCTCTTGAATTTATTTCTGGTAAATGTTCTCTACAAATTTAAACTTTTTTTTTCAACTGCACAAAACCGTACTTTACAATTTAACATTATTATTATTTTATAGTCGGAGCAATTGTCCTCATTTTAACTGATTTTACTTACACATGTATATTGCTGATGTGGCACTGGTTGTTGCCATAACTAAACAGCCGCCAAATTGGATGCCACGTATGCAATAAAAATGCATAACTGGAGACAACAAAAGTATTTAGAGTCAAAATGTTTCTTTTTAATTTATTTTTGGAACTTCAAAAGTAATTATCAAATCATTAAATTAGACGCCATACATGCATAATTACCAGGGGTGTAAACTAGATATTTTTTTTATTGATAAAATTAAAATAAATGTAAGTTGGTTCTTATTTTATTCTTGAAATTAAGGGAGAATTACATATATTCCTTCATTTTAATATACTTACGTATATACCCAAGTCAAAAAGTAAATTACACATATCCCTCTTTTTTAGTCCTTAAAGTAAAGGGGAAATATGATTAGCTTTAAAGAAGAGGAAATATGTAAATTAATTTTTTAACTTGGGTAATTTTTGAAGTTTGTAGGAGAATATATGTAATTGCCTCTAAAATTAAAATCGGTTGATAAGTTAAAAAAAATAGTAAAAGTTTGTTTTTATAATTTCATCATATTTTAATGAAAAGTACACGTATTAACCATCGCGTATTAACCATCGATTGATTTGAAATTGCAGAATTGTCACAATTGGTGTCATTAAATGTGTCGGGATCTCGGGTAACAAGTGCAGGATTGCAGCATCTAACAACTCTCAAAAACTTAAAATCACTCAGTTTGGAATCAACAAAAGTGACTGCAAATGACATAAAGAAGCTTCATGAATCTCATCTTCCGGATCTGGTGGCGTTTCGACCCGAGTAAAATACGGGTGGGTTTCTTAATGTGATTATTGATTTGTTCTTGAAACTGTAAATAATGGGTTTTATGCATCATGAGATGTTTGGTGAATGTGAAGCTGCTTCTTGCAATGAAAATGGTGGAAGGTGTAATGTAAATAAAAAGCATCCTGAACTACATCTCTTTCAATGTTTTCTAAGATTTTTGTAAATATTTTGGGATGTTTCGTTTATGAAATGAACTTTATTATGTTTATATTATATATATTTGGTGGTTGCTATTGATTCTTTATGTACTCTTGAGTCTTGACTAAAAATATTTAGGGAAAATCATGAAAACGAACATTTTGACCAATTTTTTACCGGGTCTTAAATTTTCAGTTTGAAAGTACTATGGTCATTAACTTTATTAACCAATCATAATAGTTTTTTGAATTAACAACTTAGGGGTTGTTTCTTTACCTCTTAACATGCTTTTAGTGTTTCAGACTTCTTATTGGTTCAACACTTAAAAGTTTAGTCTGTTTGTTTCGTGAGCAGGTCTGAATGACTCAGACATTTGCCTCTGAATGGTTAAGCATTATATTGATTCTGAATGGTTAAAAACTCTTATTTGAATTGTCCAA
This sequence comes from Stevia rebaudiana, assembly GCA_009936405.2. Classification (NCBI taxonomy): domain Eukaryota; kingdom Viridiplantae; phylum Streptophyta; class Magnoliopsida; order Asterales; family Asteraceae; genus Stevia; species Stevia rebaudiana. Next base: position 10,429,634 of record WOUH02000015.1, read on the forward strand.
ACATATGCCTCTAAACGGTTAAGCATTATATTGCCTCTTAATGGTTCAGACCTCTTACTGGTTCAGCACTTAATGATTCAGACTTCTTAATGGTTCAGTACTTACCCATTTAGAAGTTGTCAAATAACCTCTTAGCAATTTCACATGTTAGCTTCTAAAGTGTGCCGTATTAATTTTCTATCTATTGTTTACTCGTATTTTTGGCATATTAATAGAAACTGTAAATCTAGAATTTCGTGGGATGAGTGGTTAAAAAACCTCACTCGTGACGATGTAATTGTTCTTATCTAGGTTTGACTTCTTGCTGATCTTTTTTAATCTATTGTGTTTCTTTGCTAGTAAACAAAAAAAAACTTCTATAGTGTGGCATGTGTAAAGATGTAGGCTGACTCAGTCTACAAGTTAATTTCTCCGCCCCACAAGGCTGTAGGCTGAATCAACATACAATTTTAACCAAGTTGCAGGCTAAGCCTTAGTTGATGGGTCGGTCGAAAATGTAGGTTGAGCCGTTTTTGTTAAGAAGTAGTTTGTCAGCCCATAACTTTTAAATTTATTTGTGTGGGAAATTTGAAAAACATATAGACTAAACCTCCATCTTTATGATCCTTACAATCTACAATCTTTGACTAGTCACACTACCGTAACTTTTTAACTTGTCACATCACCATCACTTTTTAAGTTATCAAATCAAATAATCAATTCAACGAGTTATCAAATCATATTTTATTGATTTTCATGTAATTTAAAATTGTAGGCAAAATGCTTATTAATAAAGTATAATTTGATAACTCATTGAATTGATTATTTGATTTGACAACTTAGAAAAGTGATGGTGATATGACCATTAAAAAGTGGTGGTGATGTGACTAGTCAAAGATTGTAAGTGATGATGTGACAACTTGATGGAGATTTACTCTACAACTATCAAAACTTACAAGCTTAGCCTACAATGATTTTTAAATTTCCTGCCTAAATAATTTTAAAAGATATGGGCTGACTGTCTACATCTTAACGATGCTGTAGGATGAGCCATCAACCAAGGGTTAGTTGGTGGCACGTGATTAGCATGTAAGTTGGTTAAAATTGTACGTTGATTCAGCCTACAACCTTGTAGGAATCAGCTTACAACTTTATACGTGACACACTTTAGAAGCTGACATGTGAAATATTTTGAACGGAAGAGGGGGCTTAGCCTATAGGCTATTTAGCCTACAATTTTAAAATTCTCTAT
>WOUH02000015.1:10457712-10474656 GCA_009936405.2 Stevia rebaudiana
TCAAATGAACCAAAATTTAGAATAGAATACAATGATAATATAAAATTCATATAATCATCGTGTTACGGATGGCGTATCGCCGGAATACGTATAGTCAACGGTCGGAAAGTCGTCGGTTGACTGCCGGAAAACGGCCAGTCGTTACACAACGAAAGCCAATGCCACTATGACTCCATACGAGGCCCTCAAAGGAGTGAAACCCAATGTGAACACATTCGTGTGTTCGGTTGTATTGGGCACGTAAAAACATCTCCAGTCGGTATTTCAAAGCTGGATTATCAAAGCACTCAAATGATTTACCTTGGTCCAAACATGGTACAAAAGCTCATCGCATGCATAATCCGTTGAAAAAGGAAATTTGTATAAGTAGGGACGTAAAGTTTAGTGAAGGAGAATGTTTGAAGTGGTAATCCCAGGAGCATGAGGCTGAATTAATTGAGTTTAATATTGAATCACATCAAGATGCAACATTTTATAATGAACAGATGCAGGCCCACAACATTCTTGTGAGCAGGCCGATTTAGAAGTAGCTCAAGATGAAGCACAATCTGATGAGGGGTCCACAAATGAAACAGCCTCGGCCCAAGAAGAATCAGAATATAAGGCCCATTCATCATTTAACACATCTCAGATCCAATAAGAAATCTATTACGAAGGTCAGTCCGTATGCATTTAATACCATCAAGATTAAAAGATTATGTGATTAAGGACGGGGTAAATCAGGAAGGTAATGAAGAACTTATGTTAGCCTTTGATGAAGAACCAAGAAAGTAAAACGAAGCAAAAGGAAACAAGTTTTGGGAAGAAGCAATAAGAGCAGAGTTGAATGCAAATGTAAAAAATTAAACTTGGTATTTAACAGATTTACCTCCTGGAAAGAAAGTAATTGGTTTAAAGTGGGTGTATAAGTTAAAGAGAGACCCGGATGGATCAATAATGAAAGATGAAGCCCGACTCGTGGAAAAAGGGTATGTTCAGAAACATGGATCAATATTGTAAGACTACTACTGTCCTTAGTTTCACTTGAATGATGGCAAGTCCATCACTTGGACGTGAAAACCGCATTTTTTACACGAGGAACTAAAGGGGGGAGTATATGTAAGTCAACCCAAAGGCTTTATTAAGAAGGGTTGTGAAGGGAAAAGTCTACTAGTTATCCAAAGCACTATATGGCTTACGCCAAGCACTACGAGCGTGGTACACAAGACTCGATGCTACAGTTAAACAAGGACGGTACAACCAACAGATGCCTTCATGAGCAAGCCATTTATAGAAAAAATGATGGCAATGACTTACACATAATTTGTGTATACTTTAATGATTTAGTGTTGACGGGGTCTAACCCAAATCTTATCACTAGCTTTAAAAGTTACATGGAAAAACAGTTCGAGATGAGTGACTTGGGTCCTTTGTCTTATTATCTAGGGATTCAAGTAACTCAAGATATTGATGGAATAACCATTAATCAAGAAAGTTATGCTTTGAAGATCCTTAAAGAAACGACTATGATGGATTGTAACCAAACTAAGTGTCCAATGGAACCGGGTACCAATGTTTCAAAAGATGAAGATGGCCAGCCGATAAATCCTACGGAATATCCAAGGATAGTCGGTTGTTTGAGATACTTTTTGCACACGATACCCGACTTATCGTTCTCGGTGAATTTGGTTAGTCGATACATGCAAGAGCCAAAACAATCTCATATGCAGCTTGTCAAACACATTTTGCGTTTTATAAAGGGGATGCTTAGTTATGGGGTTCGCTATAAGCATGGTGGGAACCGAGAGCTAATTGGTTACAGCGATAGTAGTCATTCACCGGATAGAGACGATGTGAAAAGTACAAGTGGAATCGTTTTTTACTTTAATGATTCTCTTGTGAGGCGGAGTTTATGGCTGCTACATCAGCAGCATGTCAAGAAGTTTGGTTACAAGGGGTGCTTGGTGAGATAACAGGGTACAAGGAAAAAACAGTTCTAATTGGAGTTGACAATAGCTCGGCATTGGCTCTAATGAAAAACCCGGTTTTTCACAGTAGAAGTAAACATATTCATACCTTTTCACTTTATACGTGAATGTGTTTATCGTTGTCAAGCTATGGTGGAGCACGTAAGTGGTGATTTACAAAAGGCATATATCTTGACAAAGCCCCTAGCATGTGTCAAGTTTCATAAGATGAGAAAGCTACTTGGTGTAGAAGACTACTCTAACTCGACTCCGAAATTAGGGCGGTGATTGTTGGTGTAATTCCAATGATGGGTCACGAGCCCATGGGAGTCGGCCCAAGTGAAAGCAAATATGAATGGATACGGTTTGTTTCAAATGGGTAATTGGATAGACTTAACTGAAAGGATAGTTCTTAAAGTTTGCTTATTTGAGTAGGTATAAGATTAAGACTTAGGGATCAAGTTAGTTGAGTCAATATATTGTAAAACCTAGTTTTCGGTTTTGCATAGAGAGTTGTAACTTGGAGTTTTGAGCCAATTTTCTTTAAGTTACATAGATACATAATCGAGAACTTATTCGAGTAATTTTGATTTGTGTTTTGATAACCATTTCGTTTTGATAAACAACTCTTACAGAATAAGTAACCTTTTTTAACAAGAAAACTTAATCATATGTCTACCAAATTTGATAAACATTACAATTAATTAAAACTCTATTATCATATGTCTATCAAATTTTGATATATCTTCATGCTCATTCATCAAGATTCAGAATTATCTTCAATAAGTGTCATATATTAAAACACTTTATAAACTTGCAAACCAACATTAAACGGTAATTATATCCCTAAAACACAAAAATACATTTAAAGATAGCAAATAATAATCACTTGAAGAGCAACCTATCTTGGTGAAGGTGTGGTTGTGCCCGTGGTGGTGATGGAGGCATCACTGATGGAGTGTCACACATGTTCCGCTCATGAAACCTCTTAATATAATCCGAAAACATAAGATTTGTGACCAAATCTTTAAGCTCACTCGATTGCATATCGTGTGTTTCCACCATGCTGTTTTTATTGATTCCCTCGATCTTAATGAAAGATGAGTTTCCTCTTCCATCAAAACCGCCCATGTGGAAGCTACTTTCTCTTTCTGATTTCTGATTTTTAGGTTGTTTCACCTTCAGGTGTTGATTACGCGGTGGAGAAGGAGAATTACTTGATCTAGCGTTAGTTTTTGGTAGGGGAAAGGATGAGAGTTTGTGGATGTTTCTCACCATTTGCATGAACTTCTCACATAAAGATCTTTTCTTTTGGGTAGCATCGCTTGCCATGTTTGAAGTGAACTTGACTGATGTAACTTAATACAAATATGAGTATTTATATAATTTGTGCTGGCATATTTAACCAATGAAAATTTTCCAAAAATGTAAATTTGAGTGACATAAATTAATACACACGGTTGTTATATGATTTTTGTTGGAAGATTTTGTATGTGAAAAGAAATCCAAAAGGTGGTAATTATTCTCATTTTCTTGGAAGTTGATGGCATAAACTATATAGAAAAGATTGATTGGAGGATGAAAAGGAAGAATACTTAATATGTTTCTTTTTAATGTTGTGAAATGCATGTGAATGGGAAAGGAATACACTTATCAACGAGTATAGGAACGATATATGAAACGAGTTTTAGTATTGTTAAGACTTCTTTAATTACAGAATTACATGTTATATTTGGTCTCAATATTCGTCGGGTACGTACCCATGATTCCATGACAGTATGACACGTACTTACCTATCGAGTTTGCAAACACACGCGTTAAAATTTACTTGTTTGGATACTCATGCTATAAACCCAATCTTACACTAATTAACTTCATAAACTGACTTGAAATATAAACATTTTAACTGCGCGTTATTTTGTTATTTCTAACTTTTAACAACTTTAACAAACTAATCCTTACAACTTGAAGATTTATGATATTATACTCAATTTTGATACGGCTGACTTAGGTGGTCTTTGTTTTTATCGAAAAGAGCTTCCAAAACTATTTTGAAAGATCTTTCACTAAAAAAGGTTTGCGCATCATCTTCTCCCAGAAGACGACAAGGTCTAACAACTTTTCATCACTTCAAACCTCTTCTAAACAAAATTAAAACCCTTGCCCTAAAAAAAAAAAAGAACGCAACGTCGTTTTCTTGCCCCCCGCCCCCACCCATCGGTAATTCTTCTGTTTCTTCTCCGACTCTTCTCCGACAGAGAGTTCTCCGGCGAAGGTCTTCTCCGGCGCATCCTCGACCTATTGAGCCTTCCCTGCTCCGACCCTTCGAGCGGTTGGTTCTAATCGTCCTACTACTCCGACCCGTCTTCCCTCGCTACTGCTCTGAGCCTTACTCCGACCCGTCTTCCTTCTCTGCGGCCACTGATCACCATCCTTAGGTAACATTCGGTTTTTAAAGTTTCAATTTCTAAAGTTTCAATCTTTCATGGTAGATTTTGATTATATGGCTGATTTTTTATTAATGATGTTAAAATATTCATCCGTAATGATGATGTTACTCTCCGTCTTTGCAAGTCACTGCATATTTCTTAATTTACTCTTGAATTGGTTACAATTATAGATGATCGTATTCCTTTTGTAGTGTAGCTATGGGGCTAGGAGTCAGAGTCGGCCCTGGGTAAGGGCAAAGTGGACGGCCGCCCAGGGCCCAATATTTTTGAGGGCACATAATAAAGAATGATAGCTTCGTCGGAGTTTTTTTCTGCAACAGGTGATGAGTTCTTGAATGTATGAAGGAATGGAGAAGAAAGAACGGAGAAGATGAAAGAAGAAGAGGGTAAAAGTTGTTTATACACTTTTTTATTTTTTTTCAACACAGATGATACAAAAGTAGTTTATACAAAAGTTTCCAGCTCATTTGTTAAAATTTTTGTTTATTTGTAACAAATAAGTTTAGTTAAATATATATTTGAATCAAGTATGTTTATACAATTTATGAAATAACTTATTTAATTTAACAATTTTTAGCGTATTGTATAATTCTTGATATAAGTTTTGTCATATATTTAAAAGTATTTAATTAACTAAAATGTTTGCGTTAGTCATGTAAAAGACTCTTTTTTTTTAATATAGTTTACAAAAACAACTCAAATCAAGATGTATAACAAAGTGTTAGAAACTTAAATAATTTAGGAATGTTTCATGATACGAGAACTCCAAGATTTCATTTGTCGGTTGACGATCGGTATCTAATGAAGAGTGGAACCAGTGATTTATACGGTTATACCTCAAGTGGTTAGAGTGAAATACCTATGAATTTATTAAAATGATGAGGTTTTAGACTCAGATTCACCAGAGACATAGTTTTAGGTTGAGGTAAGATCCACCTCATTTATGGTATTTCTATGTGAATCAGACCTGTAATGTTAAAATCAGTTTAGAAGGTTGACATTTTGTCTCAGGAAGGCTTATTTGGGTATTAGGGATGGTTTCAAACGTTATTAAAAAAATGAAAAGTAGTTTCTAAATGTTACGTGCACTAATTTACACATGTAAAAGTAAGTATCTTGACCCTCTTGTTGAAATTTTAAAATTTTTTAGCTTGATGATATTAAATATTTTTATAATGTGAATAGTCATTTAAAAAAAGTTAATTTATGTAAATGATAATTTCTTTGTGCTTAGGGGCCTTTTTTTCGTCTCGTCCCGGGCACTTGAATCCTCGGGACCGCCCTGCTAGGAGTAGTATGAAGCTGGCATACATTCAAAAATCATAGATGCTATTCATTAATTACAAGAAAATCGAAGTACTTCTGTTGGAAATTCTAACTAAGGTGCTTGGGATTAAAAATCGGTGCTAATATGAACAGGATTTTTAATTGGGAACCAATGTAAGAGGTGTTTGAAAGACGTTTATCTGCATGGAAATCTGCTATGTTATCCATCGGTGGGAGAGTCATCCTAATTCGATTGGTTTTACAATCTCTTCAGCTCTACTACTTTTCTCTGTACCGTGCCCCGGTAAAGGTCATTAACGACCTTGAGGGCATCATAAAGAGATTTTTATGGGGGGAACAGTGACAAGAAACCGATTCATTGGGTGGCGTGGAATAGAGTGGCTTCTCCTAAGAAGGCCAGAGGCCTTGGCTTGAGCAAGTTGAGCGTATCCAACCTAGCGTTGTTGGCTAAGTGAGGTGGAGGTTCAAGACGGCTAGTAGTAACCTGTGGGTCAAAGTTATTTTTGCCCTTCACGCCGGTGGGTCCGACTGGGATTTTCTTCCAGCGAAGAAATCTCTAGGAGGGGTATGGAATGACATTGTCTCTATTGTTAAAAGACTGATTATTGCTGGTTGTTCGATGCGGAATTTTTTTAAAGGCATGGTCGGGGATGGCTCTCGTATTATGTTCTGATTGGACCCATGGGTGACCGACGTTCCTCTTAAATTAATTTTTCCAAATCTTTTTTGTTTGGAGTGTGTTAAGTTTTGCAGGGTCGGGATCGGCTCGATGGAGCGGGGATGTGGATGTGGAAGCATGACCCGGATACTGAGGAGGAATTACAGGAATTGGCTGACTTGCAGATCTTATTGAGCTCATGTTCCTTGACTGTCCGGCGAGATGGTTGGAAGTGGATCGGAGCCGGCTCTGGATCTTTGAGTGTTTCTACGGTTAAAGACCTTCTGATGAGGAATAACGACTTCAGCGGTAGATTTGTCATGGAGGTCCTTTTGAAATGTCAGATCTTTAAGTGGCGGGCAGAATTAAATCGTATTCCTACGACATAGGCTCTTGGGTAAAGAGGGGTACACATTGACGACAGTTTCTGCTCGTTTTGCGATGAGGTCGAGGAATCTACGGACCATCTCTTCACCGCGTGTCGGTTCGCAACGACGATTTGGCAGAAGATCAGTGTTTGGTGCCACATCCCTCATGTCTTCGCCTTTTCTGCCAGGGACCTTCTAGTTATGCACAATTATGTTAGAAAGAGCTCCATCGAGAAAGAAGCTATTTACGGTATTTTCATCTTAACCTGCTGGTGCATCTGGAAGTCTAGAAATGGTGCTAGATTCTCGGGATTTCAGGCTAGTGTTGAAGACGTATTTAGCGAAATTAAATCTTTGGGGTTTCTATGGTTCAGAAATAGATCTAGGTACAAGTCGATCCAGTGGTCTGACTAATGTAAATTTGTGATTATGTAATCTTGTTGTTTTTGTTTCTTCCCGGCTTGGTCTTTAGGTTTCGGGTGTTGGTTCTAATGAAATTTTCCTTTATTCTTAATGACCGTAAGTTTGGTTGATTATTTCTCTATATATATACTGTAGATTGTGGTATTTATTTACAAACTTTGATGTGGGCTGTTAAAATTGTGCTTAAATTGGACAATGCATGTAGTCAACCTAAGGGAGACACTTTTGAAGTTAGGTGGGCTATTAAAAATACAACTCTGAAGTGTTTGTGAAGTAATGAAGTTAGGAAGGGTTTGAGAATGGTGAGATCTAAACAGCTTTACCTCTACTCGTAATTTGTAGGAATAGAGAAACTGCTTCCAATTAGACCACCAACGTCTCATAATGTCTTATTAACCGACCACCCCAACGCTTTTTATGTTTGTGTCGGGGTCTCTTTAGAGCAGTCTCTTTATCTCTTCGGGTAAAGGTAAGGTCTGTCTCTGTCTCACCCCTCCCAGACCTTACATTTTTCGTGTGATTTCACTGAGTATGTTTGTTTGTTTGTTACAAAATAAGTAAAATAACATCAAAATTATAATTTTACTTTTGCCCCTCAAAACCTCACAGATATAATCATTATAAGCATGCACCACAAAAACACAAACGAAGAGCATAAATCTACACTACTCCTAAATTACTTCATAATATACATCATTAATAAAGTGTGAATTTTGTGACTCGAGAAGGTAGTCGTCAGGTACACGCATTAAATATGTGACGCACCACAAAGGCACAAACGTCCTTGAAAAAAAAAAGTATGTGTCCAATGTGTGTTATGTCCAAATATAAATAATAATATTATAATAATAACACATTAAAGGGATTGTGATGTTTTATTCTTACGTACTTATATATCATTTAACTACCAACGCAATTACATGACTAACGTGTCAGGTTACCAAACGAACAAAACGAATCATAAATTACTTTTTAATCAATCAAATTGATAAAAAAGATGAAATTTTTAATAATAAGACTATTGATAAAAGTGGGAGAGTTTTTCTTGATTCCAGACACAAGAGTAGTACCTGATTCCATCATTAACAATTAGAGGGATATTGAGTTGTCACATTGACAAACCAAAGGAAAATAGATAAATTAAGAAATCATATTTACTAAAACAGAATTGTAAATTAGAGTTCATATCAGATAATTTTACCTTTTTTTAATAAAAAGTAGAGTAACTATCATGTTTGTTCAATTTCAGCTTCATTCTTAGGTATGAATATGACATATTTTATGGATAGATGTTAATTTACCTGCTAATTAGGCGTAAAATTACTATTACTTTTCTAGGCTACTTTTAATAGTAATTTGTATACGAAGTTTTAAGAAAATAAACGACCTTATTTTGTACTAAGCCCTTGGTTTAAAAAAATTGCCTCATAATGTGGATCAAATTGGTCAGGGTTTGAAGTCGACTATATGTTAACATGACAAAAATAATGAAAAAATTATGAAAGGATTGGTCATTAACAAATGCTAAATAATTAAATATCAGAGGTGGAGAAAGGTTCATTGGGTAACCATAAAAAAAGATGAAACTAAGGAACACTTGTGTACCGTTAATTTTTTTTGTGCTGGATTATTTTTTTTACTAGATTATTTTTTTTGTATTGTATTATTTTTTGTTGTACTGGATTATTATTTTGTACTGTATTATTTTTTGTACTGTATTATTTTTTTGTACTGTATTATTTTTTGTTGTACTGGATTATTTATTTTTTGTATTGGATTATTTTTTTTGTACTGGATTTTTTTTTTTTGCTGGATTATTTTTTTGTACTAAAGATGAACTGTCCACAAGTGTTCATCAGTTCCTCATTTTTTTATGGTTCCCCAATGAACCTTCCCCATCAGAGGTATGCCAATTTTGATTGTACACAATGCAACATCGCATGTACGTGAAACTCTCACATCTCACATCAAATTTCAGGACGTAAAGACAGCCCTTCACGTTTTTTATAAAGAAGGATACATCTACTTCACATATAATCTTCACAACTGTACATTCACCGCAATACTCCTCACATAAAGTAGAAGCTACAGTTTTAGTTTTGTTGTTTGCTGAAGCATCCCAAAAAACAAAAGGTATAGGAAAGAAAAAAAAAACATATATCCTGTAAAATCACACTATAAGGTAATTATGTAGAAAAAAAGAAAGTGAAATGTGTTTCGTACTTTTTAAGGTAATTTTGATGATTCGTGAATTGTGAAATTAACGAAGATTCATGAACTTGTTATAATTTTAATATACTATAAAGGTAATAACTTGTGTGATATACACTTACTTTTTTATTTCTTAACATTCAGCTTCAAACGAACAAAGGATGGGCCAACAAGAAGTTGGAAATCTCAAAAGAAACAATTACATAATAATATCACAAACATTAAAATCTAACCACCTATCCCAGATAAGAGATTTATACATAGACATGTTTTTTAACCATAAAAACGAGTCCTCTTTTATGTTGTGGGTGATAGTAGCTATCTAGATCGTTCTATTGTTAAATTCTTTATCATTTCTCCCCTTCCAAATCCACCACATAGTTGTATATATGATAGCTTTAATAGTCTTTTTCCACGTATTCAAACCAACTTAGGCATTCACGTGCTCCACCAGCTCCTTACTTGACCTAAAATTTACAGGAATAGGGATCTTAGTCCATACGAACACGTTCCACCAGATCGCCTCAGAGACATGGCACTAGCCAACACATGGTCACTTAATTCCATGCCAACCCCACATCTGCCACAACTCAGGTCTCCAATAGCCATTCCCCTATGACTAAGGGCTTCCTTAGTCAGTATACAGTTTGAAATCCCCCTCCACACGTGGTAGTTGACCTTTGCAGTTAATCCACTCAAAACCGTTCATATCTGACACCGTGCCCTTCTTTTCCATTATATCTCTTCTAACTTCTGCCACCAAGAAAGTCCCAATCTCCCCGTTTTTCCATCTCCATTTGTCCTTCTTACCTATTATGTTGACTTTCTTGAGAATCTCCATGAGATTACCAATCCCCGCCCCTTCTCTCTCTTCTTCAACAGATATAGGGTCTCTTTCCACTCTCACCTCCACTTAGTAGCAGACCCTGAAATGTAATAATATTGACTTACCATAGCACCCTCATGAACTGCCAAACTAAAGCATAACGGGTACATATCTTTTAGCTTACCCCCATCAGCCAATTATCGTCCCAATACCGGGTGTCGCTACCATCACCCACTTCCCCAACAATGCAATCATTAACGTTAATTTCACCACCCTTAGCTCTTTCTCAACTGAAACTATATCCTTCCACATTCTAGTCATCCTTTATCAACAGAGACTAAATTATACACTTTACAGATAAATATACCTACCAATATATAGTTTTATGTGTGTAAACAGAATAATTAAAAGCTTCTCACAATTTGCATTCAACACAATTTAAACTCTTTTACCTTGCCTCGAGAAAAAAACAAACGACCGTACCCAGTAAAACTCACTATATCAGTAGGGTCTTGAAAATGTGAGATGAATACAAGCTTTACACCTATTGCCAATGAGATAAGGAGACATGAGACTGCTTGACCCCCCAACTCATGAGACGCTTTGTTTTATTTATTGTTATTATTTTGCTATCAAAACACAGAGTATAACATTTAATAACATGAAACACGTAAACGGGTGACATGCGATAAATATCCTACAAGCATAAGCAAAAACATGTACTCCACAGGTCTTGGGAATACACCTAATACTAAGGCCACATTTAAAACTAGGCCCAACCTAACAGTAATAGTGAGTGGGAAAGTGGTGAAATAGTTGAAGGTCTTATCCATAAAGAATCCCTAGCCGTTATCGTATGTCTCCAAGAAATCATATCACTGATCAAGTCATCAAAAAGATGTAGGTCTAACAAATCCTGTCGAATCTACTTATATGATGTTAGCTTTGTTTGGCCCATGCTTCTCTTCCCCTAAACCATGTCTCTACTTACAGGTGTCGTAATATGTCTTCTCCGCAAATATCCAAACCATCTCACCTCACCACGAGATGTCACATTAAACTTGTCTATACCTTTTGTCTTGGAATAACATTTAACAATTATAAGGTCATCATGATGGAACCCGTCCGTTTCGGCCCTCATGGTCTAGTTTGAAACCGAACCATACCATACCGTATTGCCGGTTCTGTTTCACACTAGACGATTGATCATTTTGAACAAACGATTCAAACGAATCCGTTACCTTAAAAACATAATATGAAGTTAAAAATTATTACATATACCGTGACAATCGAACCAACACTCAAAACACTCAGGTTTTCTCTTGTTACGAAATGTAAAAAAAAAAATCACGAGTCCTAGTCTAATCTAATTCTAGGGTTCGAACCAAATTCTACACATTATTAAACTTTGGCATGAAACAAATCAACATCCTGGGTAAGATTAGTTAGATGACAATTACAATAAACTATATGAAGCCTGCTATAATTGATTTTGAACCAACCATATTACACTAAGTAACAACGTAACATAATACAAAGGAAACACAACATCCACCATAATCTAAACTAACATCAAAACAAAAAATATAATTTTAAACTCTTTTCAACTTATAGAATAGAATAGAATAAAAGTAAAAAATATTGCGGTAATTAATCGAGACTATATTTATAAAAAATAATCAGGAGTTTTGCGTGTTGTGTCTGGTTCGATCTGTTTTGGAGCCGGGTCAAATTGAAGAAAGTTTTGGTCCATGTTTTCTCCAATTTCAAGAATTGCAGCCATATTTCCACAGCGATAACAGTAATTTGGAGCACTAAATACCGTCACCACATTCTTGTCCTGATAATTTCATTTTTAACAAATTCAAAATTTTATTTGATATCCAAATCACATGTCTATGGGTCAAAACAAGTTCACATTGAAACAAGTTGTCTTTTAGTATGGAGTAAACCGCAGTTTCAGTCCAACCTTAGCAGTTTATGTCCCTGATGTTTCTGTTTATGACCGTTTTTGTCCCACATTCATAATTTTGTTTAAACTTCTTTTAAAACCCCCATGTGCCCCTCACGAGAGGGGCATTTTTGTCAATTTTCCGTGCTTTACTCATCATGACACCTTGAAAACGCTGAACTGGATATAGAATCCAGGTCAAGATCAACTCCAAAGTCCAAACAAATCTAAGAACCACGCCCATGAGTTTTGAACGTGTCTAGATGAGTAAAACAAGCAAATTTGACCAAAATGCCCCACACATGGGAGGTGTTAATGGAAGTTTAAACAGAATCTTAAAGGAGGGCAAATACTGTTAATGAATTGAAACCTCGTGGACGGAAAATGTTAAGAATGGACTGAAACTGTTAAGCTTGCAAACCTGAGGACAATAATTGCAGTTTACTCTTTAGCATATCAAAACTAGGGATGACATTTTCCAACATGACATGGAAATAACAGGGTTTTGGGTTGTTATATTAACGAGTCGTGTTTGGTTTACATTAAACAAGTGAATCTCCAACCCGTTTACGACCCATTTAACCCATTTATTACGATCCACCAACCTGATTAACATGATTACAACCCATTTACAAAATGTGTGTCGTGTTTGGGTTGTATGATTTTAAGTTTGTCTTTGACGGACATATATATGGGTCGTGTTTACTTATTACTGGTCTGGTTAAGTTTTATTCCAAAAGGGTGGAATAAATAAATTGGTAATAGATAGAAATCATCCAAAGTCTAACTTTATAGTTCAGGGTTTTGAAGATGTTTTGATGAGTAAAGCACGCAAAATTGACAAAAATGCCCCTCACATGAGGGGTGTTAACGGAAGTTTAAGAAATTTTTTAGAGAGGGACAAAAAATGTCATAAACGGAAACCCCAGGGACGGAAACTATTAAGGGTGAACGGAAACTACATTTCTATACAAACCTCAAAAACGGAAACCGTAGTTTACTCCTTACTAAAAGATAATTTGTTTCAATGTAACTTGTTTTGGCCCTTTAACTAACCCACCCGTAACAAAATACGAATAGTAATTGTAAGTATATATAAACATAAGATTAAAGAGAAATTTAAAAGGGGCTTTATTATTATTATTATTATGGAAGGTCACAAACCTGGCACCAATTGAAACCCTCCATGACAAGCTGGTGGGCCCTAGAGATGAGAGTGAGCCCGTTAGTATGGTTAAACTGGCTCGCGATATCTTGCCCAAACGTATAGTCCGCCCCACGAGGTGAAATTCCCCAACCGCACCGGTCATCTGGGTCAGACCATAAGAGGTCACACATTGGTCCTTCATGTGGAACCTACAAAATCATCATCCAAATGTCCAACAAAACATATCCAAAACATGATATAAAATTGGAAAAAAAAAAAAAAAAACTAGAATAACTAGATGTGATGTAATTCATGTACCTCTTGAATGCGATCTAAAGATCGAATATTGTCGAGTGTGTCCAAAGATGGTGAGAGTCCTCCGTGCAAGCAAAAGATCTATGAAAATATTAATTATATGTGATTTTAATGTATGACATTAATTTGAGTTGTTGAGATTTATGCATATATGGTAACCTGACTCTCGATAAGTGCTGTAAGAGGAAGGTAATCAAAGAGGTCGGTGAAATACTTCCAAACGTTCGCGTTTCCATACTTTCTCAAACATTCGTCATAGAAACCGTACCTGAGTTGAAGATAAAGGATTATCAAGAAAAGTAAAAAATAAAAAATAAAAAATAAATAAATATGAGAAACCTCATGAAGAAAACTACAAGGAATTGATTGCAATAAAATTATGGATAAAAGCAATATATGCACCAATACACTACTAAATTCACATTATCCTTCTGTACAAACTCATTTTTCTTACGATGCTTATGTTACACGTGATTAGCAAGATATTAGAATATAAAATGTAAAATTAAAGAACGACTATTAAAAAAAGACATCATTTCATATAGTCACTTGATCCTGCACATAAAGAGTGACACCCTAGAATAAGAGTATGTATGTTATTAATTTCATGAATCAACTATATGCAAAAGTTCTTAATCTGTTAACAACAAAAACTGCTATTTAATACAATTGTATCATGTCGTCACTACTATAGAGAAAGTTGCAACTTTGACAAAAAAATAAAATTGCAATTAATGCATCAAACTTGCGTATTCCTTCCACTTTTCAAACACAAATTAATACTCGGTATGTACAGGTCATATCTCCATAGTATTGGTAAAACTTGAGAAATCGACTAAGAATAACTGATAATAAATAAGATTCTGCATTTTTTAAGAATGAAAATAACTAGCAACAAAATAAAGTGGTTGACCGACTCTCAAGAAGTCAACCATCTATCCCAACTCTCAAAACCCTTGAAAAACCTATTAATGATCTCAAATCAACAAGTTATTGCCTCCCTAACGACATGGTTAATCCCGTATTTATAAGAAATAAATGATTCCTTATTACCAAATCCTAATTATTAGACTTCTCACAAGTTTAGAATTACTTCTTCTCAAAATAACAATATGATGGCATCATCTTATTATGTGTAGTACAGTTACAGGGTGGTACAACATAAAAGTTAAAATCCGTGTGTCATTTATGTAGATGAGGTACATACCTTTTCAATTATTTGTACTTATCATTGTTTTTTGTTGTTTTCGGTTTCTTAAGTCCGAAACACGTCTTTAGAAAAGGTTCCATGTTTAACGATTAAAACTAAAAACTCTACTCCTTACCTGTTTTAAATTGTTGGTCTTTTAAGATTTTGGCAAATTGGTCAAAAGCAATTACTGGAGATAATTTCATACTTAATATTAATTATGCACTTCTATAATGTATTTACCATTGTAAATAATGCAAAAACTTTTGAACTTCCTTCACAAAGATCGATTGGCGGTATTTACAATTATATATGTATTGGTATATATGTTTCATTTTGAATGAAGATTAATATGATAACTGGATTACTAGTTTCACTTCATTTTTACAACAGTGTCGAAGTATTATTATTTAGTAGGTATATATCTGCGTGTGATCATTGAGTTAGGCCAAAAAGGAAATCAAGAAATTGTAAAGGTCTTACACTTGAGTAATCTGTCGGCTCTCATGATTTCCTCTAAGAATTGTAAGTCTGTCTCTGTAACGAACTTTAAGAGCCACTAAAAGCGAGACAGTCTCCACTGAATAATACCCACGATCTGCATTATCAGTTTGATCAGAATGATATTAAAAAAAACTATGTCAATTCTACACACTTAACAGAAAGATAAACGCCAATTTGATATGCTTATCAGCACAAAATATTACATATCTGCAAATTGAATGCATAAACATGCTTTTATAATTACCATAATAAGTGTGGGATCACCTTTAAGATAAAATAAATAGTTAGCAAAAGTAAGATATCTAATTATTGATTCACAAGTAATCATTTCCAATTGATAATGCTAATTCTACTTCTATCAACTAAATTTCGACTTCTAAAAGTGGTCAAATGAACCTAATTGTAATCAATTACATTCTAGATTTGATTCGAAGGGGTTACAAGCAGGTTATATGGCAATCTTCAAGATCTCAACAACCTCCATCATCACAACCCTAATTAATTGGAGTTCAAATTCAGTTTATCCCTTCAAGATTCCATCAATATTTGCACAGACACCCAAATTCAACACAAACCACAATCCAACTGAAAACAAATAGCATAATCACAAAATCCCCAAATTAAACAAACACTAAAACAGAATAACAAGTAACTCACCAACATAATCCCCCATGAATAGATAATTTGTATCAGGAGTACTCCCACCTATCCGGAACAGCTCGATGAGATCATAAAACTGACCGTGAATATCACCGCAAACCGTCACCGGACACTTCACCGGCTGAACATTATATTCCTCTACGAGTATCGCCCTAGCTTGATCGCAAAGTGTTTTCACCTCCGATTCCGTCAACGCTTTGCACTCCATCAACTGCTCTATCTGCCGATCGATATCCGCGTGCGACGGCATTTTCACCAATTTTCCGATCAAATATCCACCGAACGAAGATCGTGTTACAAAATTTAAAAAACTCTAAACAAAAGCCACGATTAACAAAGTGAGCACGTTTTACATAACATCTAGGGTTTGATTTTGATATCGTATTTCAGAATATCATGAATTCGTCACCACCAAAACACCGAATTTGCAAAACGTAATCAGATTACCTTTTGCGTGTATACATATGGATATAGATAGAAATATGTGTATGTATGGTGAAGAAGAAGACGAAGAAACGAGAGATATCAGACGCAGAGTGAAATGAAATCCCGATGAAACTGAAACTCAATCACAAGTCACCGATGATTTCCAGTCAAAATCATCTGGATGATGTCACCACGTGTCGATGTTTTCCATAAAGGATGATATGCGCATAGGATACCAATGCAATCGCATGATTGTTTTCCTTTTAATGTTGTTTTAAAAGACTATGATTTAGACTTGCACTAATTTTAAAAGGCTTGTGCTATTTGGACACCCCAAATTATATCTTCACACCCCTGTCAACTGTATAGGTCACTTTTCACCGACAACCTCTTACCTCGTACAGCAGTCGATGTCAGTATCTGTACGCCACGTATAGCACTATACGTGACGTATATGTGTAATATTTTTTTTTTGAGCATTATACGTGCGCGTATAGTGTGACAACACGCAAAATCCGGTAACTATTCTCCGACACTAAACGTACATTTATACATACTAAATTTTATACGTGAACTATGACCT
>WOUH02000015.1:10474756-10490696 GCA_009936405.2 Stevia rebaudiana
TAAATAAAGCGAGTTTTTTTATAAAATGAAATGATTAATCAATCATCAATACAGCCCCCCATACAGCCCCTCATACAGCCCACCCATTTCTACCATTTTATTCACTCACTTTACTTTTTCTCTCTCCTGCGTGGCAGTCAATACAGCCCCCCATACAGCCCCTATACAGCCACGCGCACCGGATAGTCTTAGTAGCGTCGGTGGGATGTCACATGCCACCTACCAAATACCCCTTACACTTTAAGCATTTTACACTTTACCCCTTCATCTTTTTATTCTTTAGTTTTCATTTAAATCACTCTCTCAACTTTGTATAATATGAAAATTAATCCCTCAACTTTGTAAAATGTCATATTAACTCTCTCAAGTTTATGATGTATAGAGTTTGTCCCTTATGGTATTTACTTCTTAATCCTCATTTTGCCTTTCACCATTAAAAGCGGTATTTTCAATCTTCGAATAATGAGGGGTTCTCTAAATATTCTTATAACACCACCTATTGAAGATATTCCTACAATCCTACTCTCACTATCTCTATCATCGTTCTCTTCCATCGGCGGATTTAGGGGAGGGTCCTTTGACCCGGATCCGGTCGACCAAATGTTTGTGTAAGATAGGGTATGTAACGGAGAATATGACTATGTAATGAAGAAAATTTCTTGCAGTTTGACCCTCTAAGTTGTCTACAGTGGATAAATAAAGTAGGATAAAAGAATGAGAAACTGTAATTTACCAAGCGTTTCCATGCTTTTCTGGTCGGTCATGAAGAACTAGTATCTCCGATGTAATAGCAAAGGAAGAAGACATAAATTATTAAAAAATGCTTTTCCAAAAGTAAAGCCACTTTAAGTACAAGCCTCGGTTTTGTAAACTAATATTTTATTTTATTTGTTTTATTATTATTGATTTTTACACGCATAGAAATATAGTCTGCAACTACTAAGTACTAACCAGCCTACTTTTTTTAGTCTTTTAGTCGTAATACTTATTTATTTTTGTTTTAAATATATGGATTTTCTTTTTCCAAACTTTATGGTATATACTTTTATATTACTGTATTAGTTTAAATTACTCCATATTAATTTTATTACTTATGAATTTATTTGTTTCCCGAGTAAAGAAATTTAAGCGGTATTTTCAGAGTTATTTACTTTCCATAAAATTTTATCATCAAATTTAAGCGGCATTTTCAGACTTTTTTTCACTTTTCCTTACTTTTCACGTTATCGTCTCATCTTTTTCCACTTTTCCCCATCTTTCCACTTCATCACGTATTTAATATTTATTAAATATACATAGCCTTTAAATATATAAAAAAAACTTTCATTAAGTAAATATAAAAATACAAACTAACATAAAATAAAAAGAAAAAAATTACCTTAAAAAAAATACAACTAAAAGTAAAAAAATACTAGTCCGAAAGATCCCAACCCCACATCTCACGTTTACGATCTAAGATCACTCGTAACTTCGATCCTTTAAAATTAAAATGATCACTAGTAAAAAATGCAATATCTTTATTCTTTTGCGCCTCGTCCATTGTTTTTTCTTTTTTTTTTCTTATAATGTTTAGGCGTAGCTCTTTTTCGGTTTTGATTAATTGTGCCATTTCTTTGCGCAATTTAGCTCTTTGTTCGATATCCGCTATCGAAACCGTGTTGAAATCATCAAGTCGTTTGATGAAATCGTCGTGAGAAGAGGATGATGCGGACGATCTTTTGCCCTTTATAATTGGGCGCTCGAGTTCAAAGAAGACGCGTTTGCCTTCCATTTCGTCCTCATCCGCGTCGAGGTTCACGGGGAGGTCGGCATTTGAACTACCGACGGCTTCGGTAGACTTCGGCCTTTTTGGTGTGGGTTATGATCCAACACCCGGTTTTGGAATAGGCGTCCAATTAGGACTATACCGAACCGCTCGTCACCCCAAAAACTCCACCCCAATTACGGAGGGCGGTGTTCCCGACTGGGGCAATTCGGGCCCGATGCCCTTCCCGGATCCACTCAGTCTCCTCTAATGTAGAGAAAGAGGAAGAGGAAAGTAGATCAGAAAATAATATTAAACAAATGTTTTCTAAAGGGTCCTACTATTTGGACCCCCAATATCCAAAAAAAAAAACCTCCCTACAAGCCGTAAGTGTTTTTTTTTTTTTTTTTTTTTCAAATTCGTATAAAATTATTATAAAAAAAAATTAGCATACCTTTGGGCTTTTTATTTAAAACGTACCCTATAGATTGTCACTAGCCCTAGTTTAAATTAATCTACTTAAAGTCCATCTACTAAATTTATAATGCACAAGAGGACTTCAGAAACTTTAATGGAGTCAATGTGGGACAATCAAATATATTTAGAAGGTAGAAGACTCTTTTCTTCTTACTCCTTTCCTCATAAACTTTCGTGTGTATTATTAACGTCATCTATGGAATGCATTTTATATGTTATACACTAGGTTAAAACCCGTGTTTTACACGGATTGGGTAATCTATAATAATAAAATTTTATATCTAGAAGTTCAGTCTTACCAATCATTCCACCTATAGCAACGCCTTCAACATAATTTTAATCTTACTAACCTGATGACTTACTTTTGTTTTAATCTTACTAATTTGCTTAGGGTGAGGGGAGTGGTTTTGTATTAGTCAAAACTACCCTTAAAATTACCCAATCAAACAATGTCACATCAAATGCTTAAACTACCCTTACAAGTACCTTAAAGTAGTGGCAATGGTACCCTCTCACTACCCTCCCACTTTGTATCACTTTTTAAGCAAATGGTACCACCCAATCAACACGTTTCCCCTTTGCCGATTCGGTGAAAGTTTGCCGCTTCGGCGAGAGGTTGCCGAAGCCGAAGCATAGCCGATTGCATGGGAGTGGTTGCCGATCGGTAAAGGAGTTGCCGAACTCCACTCCCCGCACCCTTACTATAATTTGTTACTTAGCAATGAATTTGATTTCTTTCATATGTTGTCTATACAAAAGAAACTTCAAGCAAAGCTAAAAGATGCATATGTATTCTTCTAAAGTAAGCAAAAGCATTAAAAGATAAGAGTTGTTTTGTTTTAACATGTAAAAGTTTACTGCCATGCTTTTTACGTTATAACCTTTGGAACTTAAATTGCATATAGAAAGTTTCTTACACCTGTACTTTAGAAGAGGGACTGGTTTTTGACCTACAATTCAAAAAAAGAAATTCATATTTCAAATAACCTGTTTGGTTTTGATAGTCAATTATAAGGCCACTTTTAAAATAACTATTGAACACACCTACACCTGACTATCCCACCATGTAAATTGTCTCCTCTATATTGATTACAAATATTTATTATTTTAATAAGATATTGGAATCAACTATTGCAATTCGAAGGTGTTGATCAGTAACTTAGTTTGTCATCCTGGAATGAACTTTGTTTCAACACATGATTAACTATGAACTCCATATTTATAATGATTTGCTAATTCTTTAGCATTAACTGTCAACTAAATTTACTTGCCTATGTATGTTTGAGCTCATTTAACAAATAAATTTAACGATATCTGAGTAGTTGGTTTGATAGCGTTTCTCTGAGAGTATGTTCAACCTTCTAAATATATTACCTTGTCTCACATCGACTCCAAAAAAGTTTCTGAAGTCCTCTTGTACATTATAAATTTAGTAGACATGGACTTTAAGTTGATAAATTTAAACTAGGCCCAGTGACAATCTATATGGTAAGTTTTAAATAAAAAACCAAAAGTCAAATATTTAATCAAATCAAATTATTATTAAAAAATAAAAATAAAAAAAATTTGCATACGGCCCGTAGGATGACATATGGTCCCATATGTTTTTTTTTTTATTAATAATTTTATTTGATATTTTTTGAAAGGAGAAAAAAAAAAAGCTTTGACCCACTGCAGCTCGTGGGCCATCTTACGACCCGTAACAGGGTGGTCAAAGGGGTCCAAATAGCTCAAGCTTTCCTAAATCATGCTTTACTGACATTTCTTATTGTATTATATTAATAGGCACACGTGCTCTACTTTGTGCAGATATCCATTATTATAGTCTTGTCCTATATGAACATAATAATTAGTTGTTTTCAAGTTTGAAAATTCTAAGTGTGTGTTAAAAATTTAAAAGTACCTCGTTTGCTCCTCAAAAGAAAAAAAACTAAAAAAATATATAAAACCTTGTTTCTATTCACATCTCGTTCTTTATCTTAATATTTATAAAAGTTACTATATTTTTCAGTTAAATTATACTTTTTATATATTTATAATTACTTTTTCTCTTTTTCCTTTACTCACAGCCACTATTAAAAAGTTTTAAAAAATAAATATGAAATCCTTATACCTCAAATTTTCATCTTAAATTTACAAATTTTCTCACAAGCACTCACAGTTTTTCTCTCACCTCTAATCACAACCACTTTTTAAATTATACAAACCCACTCATAATATTTTTTAGAGAATGGGGTTATGAATGCTCTAATTCTCACCTCAATGCGGCCATATGACTCATATGGCCGCATTGAGCTTATAGGTAGGGGTGTTTACGGTTCGATTTATACGGTTTTTGTATCTAATCGTAAACCGAACCGTTACCAACGGTTTTTAGAAAGTGAAATCCAAAACCAAACCATTGAAAATAAAAACCGAATTAAACTAAACCGTTCTTAACGGTTTGGTCCGGTTTGGTTTCACCGTTTGGGACTTTGGGCTGTTCAAAACTAAATAAAGTAAATAACTTGGTGTCTAACGAAACAAACCTACCAAAAACCACTACATGCTGCTAAAAGTTCTAAGCTTGTCCGAAACAACCAACATGATGTCAAAAGTTCTAGACTTCAAATGCTACCAAACACCTTAACTAAACAATCCAAATGTACCAATATACCATGTTTAATTCAAAATAAAGATACTACTAGGTACTAGCTGTTATCCAAAATTCCAATCTTCAAATACTAAGAACATTCACATCAATATCTTCATCTTTATCTATATAATTCACTAAAAAGCACTATATTTTCTCTCTCCAATTCAATTAAATAATAATTTTTTATATATTTATCACTACTTTTCTCTTTCCTATTCAATTAAATAATATTTTTTTGTCTTTTCTGTTTAATTAAATAATATTTTTTATACTTTTATCACTACATTTTTCTCTTTCCAATTTACTTTCATGAACAGTGTTTCTCTATATTTACGAGTTTCTCTATATCTTTCTACTCACAACCACTATTATACTATCTTTATAATATAAAGATTTCACTCACATAAATTATAAAAAACCAAATGTGAATACTCTTACAAATACATCTATGGGTACGTGGAGTGAATGTTCTAACCTGATTACTTATAAATACATCTATGGCTACGTGGATTGGGTCTATATAAAGTAAGGTTCTAAAAGCTTAATGGAGTCCTAATATTTGAAGTCAATTAATGTGCTTTTATGGCATGATGTCCCTTCATACGACTCTTTTCAGTTGAGGCATTTGGACCACAAGCCCGTTTTTATTAATATTAATAACGGAGCTTTGGGTCAAGCCTACTCTAGTTTAGGTCTAACATTTTATGTGCTTACATTTTTTGAACAAAAGAGAATTTCGTCTGCTATTCATAAGTAGTCGGGTTTGAATCGGTGACCTTAATCCTATGTTCACTTTTTCTTTATCACATGAATACCTCGAGCTATTTGCTCTGAAAAGAGTTGAACTGGTACCTTATAAAGAAAAGCTTCAAACTAACCACTTAGCCACTTAGGCTAGAAATTATTGGTAAGATTTATATGCTTATAACTTGAAGGCTTCAAACTTGAAGGCTTCAAAGTTGAAGCGTGGAAGCATGGATAACATGGATTTATTTTCGTTTTTATGTATATACTTTTGACTGGAATAAACTTAAAATCATTTTAAGGCAAACTTAAAAAATCTTGTGTAAAAGTATAGACTTTATTTATAGGGTGAAATCGTATATAATAAAAGAGTAAAAATTTGTCACGTATCACTTCATATTAAATTATATGACACACGGCAGTTGATTGTTTTACAATCTTCTAAACATTTGACATTCTCTTTTAAACATTTAATGAATTCTATTTAATAAGTGCATATTTATAAAACATAAAGTTTAATTTATTTTCAAACTTTTTAAACCTTGATTTCATATATTCTAATATCGTAAACTACGAGGTACACCATAAATACACTACACGAGTTAATAAATTATTTATTTTTTCAAACATTTCTTCTAAAAACTCTGTAAATTGTAAAAAAAATCACAAATTTTTAAAAAATTACTATATTTGTATATATTTTCTATATATATGATTGCATAGAATTTTAATTATAATACACAACCGTGTAATACGTGGGTCAATACACTAGTTATAATAATAATAAAAGAACTTAAAATAAGAAGTGTAATAACTATTTTGAGTTACATTATATCATAATTAATGGTTTACCTTGTACGGTTTAACTTGTATGGTTTAGCTTTATAGTTTAGCTTGTGAGATTTTGCTTGTATAGTTTAGCTTTAAAGTTTAGTTTTTAAGGTTTAGATTTAGGATTTAGCTTTGAGGTTTACTTTAGGCTTTAGCTTTGTGATTTAGTTTTGTGATTTAGCTTTTAGAGTTTAGGTTTTATGGTTTAGTTTTAACTTTTATAATTTAGTTTTAACTTTTATGGTTTTGCATTTTGGGTTTAGCATTTAGTTTAGGGTTTAGCTTTATGGTTTAGTTTTTAGGGATTAGCTTTAGGGTTTAGTTTTTTGGATTAGCTTTTAGAGTTTAGCTTTAGAGTTTTATCTTTTAGACTATTCGGTGCGCCCTGTTGAGTGGGGGCTTGAGTGGGTGTGACACGCAGAAGAGATAGTGAGTAAAATGGGTGAGTGGATGGGTGGAAATGCCCGGGTGAGTGAGGGCTTGAGTGGTAAAAAGGAGGGTATTGATGTGGTGTTTTGTAATTGGTAGGAGGGTAATGTGGGATAATATGATTGGTTGAAAAAATAAGAAAAAAAGTCAACAACTCACCACGTCGTACCTCCATTCTAGCCACCCTACTCACGGGAGCCCGGGGCGTGATTGAGGCCACCCACGCCCACTACGAGAGGTGCACCGCATAGTCTTAGGGTTTAGTTTTAAGGGTTTAGCTTTAAGGGTTTAACTTTATAGTTTAGAATTTAACTTTTTTCAGCTTATTGTATTTTATTACTCATTATTGTGTGTTTCTGCTCGCCATTATTTTTTAGGTTTTAACTCATGGGTTTACTTGTAGGAATTACTATTTTAGGATTTAGGATTTGATGAGTCGGTTTCAACGTTGCTAAAATGAGTTCAATCAGAGTTCGTTTGATCCGCTTAATGAGTTTTTTAAAATATTTATTATCCTTCTTACAATAATTCTTATTCTTAGGGTTAACCCTACCCTTAAATCTAAAAGGTTGGATTATAATTGTCTTGTTAAAATAATTAAATAAAATTTGTTCTAAGTAAAACTATATTTATGTGGAAAGTATTTAACCATAATAAGTTAGCAATAATAATAGCCGACAAAAACCATGTTATTTTTATAGGATTATATGTTGATTTTGGGTTGTGCTAAACGTACCCTTGTTTTATTATTTTTCTTTGTCATACCCCTCCCTCTTAAGTTCCTAAATAAATACAACAAAACCTTTATGTTTTTTATTTTTGATACTTTTAAACAAAAGAATATTTTTATATAAAGTCAATCTCCTCTTTATTTATAACCATTTAATTTACTTTAACATATGTATTGTATCATAATCAAATCTTTAAACAACTATAAAAATATATATATGTATTTATAGTGCTGCATCATACTTAAATCCATCTACGTGCAATTTAAAAACAATTTATCATAATAATAGCCAACTTGATTACCACCAAGATTTTTAGTATTTGTATATGGAATAATAATAATAATAATAATAATAATAATAATAATAATAATAACAAAAACATTGATGAACTACAAGTTTTTAAGCAAAAAATTTAGAATTTTTCTTCGGTACGTGCCATTAAAATCAAATCGTTTGTAGGTAGGCTTTTCTTTACGTTGAGTTGTTTGAATACATAAATCAAGTGTTCTTAAACAAATATAAAAAAAGTTAAAAATTTTGTTTTATCTATTTTATGACTAAAATTTTTACATGATCATAAAGAAAAAACTTCTCTAATTTATTATATTAAAATGTTTAGAAAGAACGGTTAAATAACAATGATTCAATATTGTATAAGAAAAATGTCTTCAGTCAAAGTTTTTAATCTAGAAATCGGTTAAAAAGGTTGTATAACGAAAAAGTGTTTATTAGAGGTTTTTTAATTTAAAACCTTGTAAACGGAATAAATTTCAATCATATTTAAATGAAACTTTTTGAATTTTTAAAAATAATTTTTATCTAAGGAGTGATATTGACAAATTTAAATTTAAAATTCTAGGGGGATATGACAAGTATAAAGGGAGGTACGTTTATCTTGACCAGTTACTTTTTTATAAGTTAAGTTTAGTAGGATCATATGTAGCTTTTCAAGTTAAGTGTGTTATAACTTCATATTCACTGTACATAAATAAAAATAAATAAGAAAAGAAACTACTTTTTTTTAACAGCAAGAAACTACTTACTGGCATCATTTGTAACACATGTGAAAATGTAAGTTTAGAAACGAAGAAACAAATCTGTGACGACAACATAAATTCCAAACACACGTGTGACTCACAATCTATATACAGTTATACACCATGCTTCAAAACTTGTACTATGTTAAGTTAATTTCTTTTACATCATAAACAAGAAGTAAATAATCAAAACAGTAAACATAACAATAAAAGCAACAAAATAAGTTACATCACAGAATCGAATCCCGTTTTCTGGCAACCTCACCGGAACTCAAGTCCACCGTACCGGACCACCATCAAAAACCACCACATTGCTGCAGTTCGCCACCGTAATTAACCTCACCGCCGCCGGACCACCACATTCTTAAAGTAGTTTCTTCCGTTTCATCATTTTCACACATCCGGAACCACCACATTGCTCGAGTTCGCCGCCCTAATCAACCCCACCGCCGGCCCACCACCGCGCGAACGACCCTTAATCCGCCGCAGCTCCGCCACCACCTCCCTAGCATCCGGCCGATCATCCTGATCCGCCGCCACACACCGGAACGAAAGCTCTGCCACCGACGCCACAGCACCACCGTCAACCGTCGCTAACCGCGGATCAATCACCTCCGGCAACAATCCCATTTGAATCTTCGCCACCGCCATGTCAGCCAACGTCATCTCCGCCTTATCCCGATTCACATCTACTGCCCTCATTCCGGTGACCAATTCCAGCAAAACAACACCGAAACTGTAGATATCACTCTTCTCCGTCAGCCGGAACGACCGGTGGTAATCTGGATCCAAGTACCCGGGAGTCCCTTGCGGACCCGTCCACACACAACCCGGATCCAACAACCTCGATAACCCGAAATCCCCAACTCGAACTCGCATATCTTTGTCCACGAATATGTTGTTCGACGTAATGTCTCTGTGAACAATTGGGGGAATCACCGAGAAGTGAAGATACTCGATCGCAACAGCTATCTGTATCGCCATTTCGAGTCGTAATTGCCACGTTAAACACCGTTTTTTGTGCACATGTAGATGATCTGATAGTGTACCATTGGGGATATACTCGTAAACCAATAGTAACCCTCTTGGATCGCTGCAATACCCATGAAGTTTGACTAGATTTGGGTGATTTAGAGATGATAAAATCAAGATTTCGTTGCAGAAAGATTTGGTTGAGAATGAATTTGATGTGGGATTTTGCTTGTGCAGATACTTGATTGCATAAACTCTGTTATCTTGAAGCTGACCAATGTAAACAGACCCGAATCCACCATCGCCGATTTTCCGTTCAGAATCGAAATTGTTTGTCGATGATTGGAGTTCGTCGAAGGTGAATGCCGGCGGGAGGAGTCCGGCCGACCTGTGCCGGTGGAGATAAACAACCGCCGGATCTTCTGACGGTGAGTTCTTTCTTGATCTTCTGGAAATGTATGTGCTTAACAAGATAAAGATTAGAAAACATAGAAACAATACAGCTAAAGACATCATTGCGACACGTAAATTGGGTTTTTTGGTTGAAGATTTTTGGGATTTTGATGATTGGAAGCATAAAAATGGTTTCTTTGGGTCAGATGAGTTGAACCCACAAACACCATCGTTGGATTTGCAAGATTTACAGTTTGAAAAGTAGGAATCTTGTTCTTCCCATTCGACTTCAATCCCAAACTTCAAGAAAATGTCAAGAAACCCTAGAATATCAGATTCACAACCTTCTGTTGAGAGATGCGGAGGATGAACAGATCTACAAGAACGGATGATTTGAAGTGGGTTTTTGATAATTTCACACTCCGACGGACATTGGTGGCAGTTACGGTGGTCCGGCGGGTGGCACGAGCGGATATAAGAGAGTCGGGAGCAAAAAGAATCGGTGGGTTTGAATGGTGAATCTGAGAAATTGATGGGTTGGGTTGGAAGTGTGGTGGTGCAATTGGTGGCGTTGGTGGTGGGGTGGGGGGAGATGGTGGCGGAGTTGGTGGTGGGGTCGTACTGGAGGAGGGAGAAGTGGTGGTTGTTGATGGTGATGGTGGCGGAGAGTGGTGGTGGTGAGCATTTGATTTGGAAAGATGGGTGGCCGGAGTTGGGGGTGTTTGAGAAAGGGTACGGTGGCGTTGCGGTGGTGAATGGTGGACATGTGTTTGCTGTTACGGTGGTTAGAATGAAAATGAGTGGTGTTATGAGGCGGAGGAACGGTGGCAGAGGTGGTGGTGGTGGTGGTGATGGCATTGTTTGTTATCAGAGTGAGGAAATGAGAAAAGATATTTGATGATTATTTTGATGAGTTTGTGTTTTACTAAGGTGGGGTGGGGTCACGTGAAGAAGACGAAGAGAATGAGGACAAAGACCCAGAAAAGATGGTCAGTGAGGAGTGTGCCGAAATGGAGAAACGAAAAAGAGAGTGAGTGAATTAATAAAGTCTTTTATTTTAATTTAATATTAGAGTAGAAGAGTGATCCAAAATATACACAAATCTCTTTGATGAACATGATCTTACTATGAAAAAGTTATTTTTTTGGTTTATAAGTGTGGAAGGGTTGGAAAACTCAAGAATGTATCAAGCATGACGAGTTGGTCCGGGTAGTTTAGGTGCCTTGTCCTCACGAGGGTGAGTAATTTGGCCGAGTATAGATTCGAGTTCTAATACTGGGATAAGGAGGGAAAGAGGATTGTGGTGGATAGGTTGGTTGTGGGCTAATTGAGATGACGTAACTCTATTGCTTAAAGTAGAGTGAGTATTTGTGGGTGGTTTCAGTAAACAATTTCCATCAAATAGTGATTAATTTGAGTAATTTCAGTAGTTTTAAAGTGATAGAATTCTATTAGGCGGTTCAGGGCATTCACATCTATTTCTTCATCTTTATCTTCATAATTCACTAAAAATCATTACCTTTTCTCTCTTCAATTCAATTAAATAATATTTTTTTCTTACGTTTATCACTACTTTTCTCTCTCATATTCAATTAAATAATATTTTTTTCTCTTTCCTATTAAATTAAATAATACTTTCTATTCCAATTTACTTTGATGAACAGTAGTTCTCTATATTTACTAGTTTTAGCAGTTTCTTTATATCTTCCTACTCACAACCATTATTATATTATCTATATAATATAAAGATTTCACTCACATAAATTATAGAGAACCAAATATGAATGCTCTTAGTGAATAGTTGAGACGTTGAGTAAACTACTCCTAACTATTCTTTCAACTGGCTAATAAAAGTCTGGAACCTCAAAACAACTCAAAGCTCCTAAATTTTAAGTGTAAATGAGTTACTCCAACTATTTAAGTACTCGCTACCATTTAAAAAAAACTAATAAAAATCATTTCTATTAAATTAAATAACTAAAATACATGAATACAAACACAATACAATAATTAAAAATAAAAATATAAACGGAAATAAACCCTATTCCACATACAATTCGTCAGTGTTCCACTGTGGTTGGGTGGCAACACGTTCCATAATATCATTGTATTCGTCAGGATATTACCTATGGCGAGTTGACGAATAACATGCGTGCATTTAGTTTTTGGATCGTGTGAATCTTTTTTTAACCCCGCGTCATAACGTTCGGGAAATCATTCGAACCACGAATCTACCTTTATATCCCCAACAATATTTAAAAACAATTCTTTCGGTAACCGTAATTTACTTCAAAACATACCGGCGTCGTATTTTTGATCTTCAACGAAATGATCATTCATTAGAACCTCATACACCAATTCACGGTCACACTTGACATATCTTTTCTTTGAATTCGTTGTATCCTCAAGCTTGGTTGTCACCGCAAGACCACTAGAATCAGATGAGCCTTTCATTTTTAATTGCAAAAATAGAATTGAAAATGCGTAGAGTAAAAAACTTTTAGAAGATAAAAGGAAGATATATGAGATATTTATAGTTTTTTTTTTTTAATTTTCTAGCCGTTGCATCGGCTATATCACCCCATAATTACCGAGTTCAAATACTCGGGCAAACAACGGCACCCTCTCGGCCACCGAACTCGGCTACTCTCTGAGTAAGAGACCTCGTGCACCCTAAGACTATGTAAGTGTTTATTTCATACTTTTTTTGTCTGTGTAATCTATTAATACATTATTAATTTTTGAGATATGTAACCGTTGAAACCAACTGAATCATTTAAATTGAAGCAAGCTAGTCGGTTTGATCAAGTTGAGATCCAAACGTTCAGTTTCATTGTTTGATGTTCTAGCAAGTTGGTCTTGACTCTTGTTTGCAATTTGAAATTGTTATCTAGAACAAACATAATTTTTGAAGCTTTAATAGTTATGGATTTTGTGTTCATTATTGAAATGTGTAAGTGTCTCATTACAAATTTTGTATACAACCTAATTATTTTTGAAAATACATGAATCTGTTCAAGTAGTAAAAGTGTCAAAACCAAACCAATAAACTTATCTTTTCTTGACGAGGTGATGGAACAAATGAATTTCCCTCAGTTGTGGAGATCTTGGATAAGGGCATGTACCACATCCGCGAGAGCTTCGGTGTTTGTGAATGGCTTGCCAACTGCTGAATTCAATCTCCAACGTGGCTTAAGACAGGGAGATCCACTTTCTCCATTTTTATTTATATTAATCATGGAGGCTTTACATGTCACTATATATGGACTCGGCGCGAAATACTGGTATCTTCAAAGGTATTAAATTACCAAATGGGGGGCCTCATATGTCTCATATGTTCTACGCAGATGACGCGATGTTTATTGGTGAAGGTTCTAAAAGAAATGAAGTAAATCTAGCTCATATCCTCCGTTGCTTCAATTTGGCATCTGGTCTAAAAATAAATTTCAAAAAAAGCAAATTATTTGGTGTGGGTATTGAAAATTTGAGGATATCAATATGGGCTGCCCACCTTCGCTGTCAATCAGGATCATTCCCAACAACTTATCTAGGTCTTCCGTTGGGGGCAAATATGAACACAATCAAACATTGGGACATGGTCATTGAAAAAGTCTCGTGTAGATTATCCAAATATAAAGAGAATTCTCTTTCTTTGGGGGGTAGAATTACCCTCATTAAAGCTGTGCTAGGGAGTATTCCCTTATTCTATTTATCTTTGTTTCGTGTTCCTATGCAGGTTTTAAAAATACTTGAAGGCTTGATACGAAAATTCTGTTGAGGATCAAAAAATAAGGTGTCAAAAATTAACTGGGTAGCTTGGGACAAATTGTTGGTGCCAAAAGGTATAGGAGGCGGCGGTATCGGGTCTCTCAAAGCGGCAAACCAAGCTCTTCTTTTAAAATGGTGGGTTGGATTTAAAATGAGCAATCGAAATTGTGGGCTAAAGTTGTGAAGGCGATCCACCATAACAAGCGTTGTGTATCCGGGCTCCCTCTAAAAAAATCCATACCAGGTCCCTGGCAGAATATTTTAAAAGTGGGTCTTGATATTGGTCAAGTGGGTGTGGATTCTAATTGGTTCATTAAAAGCAAAATCGGTGATGGTGCATCTACTCTATTTTGGGGAGAAAACTGGTCAGGAAAAGGAGCTCTAAAAGATGTATTACCGGACTTATTTTCTTTAGAATCTAATAAACAATGTCTTGTAAAAGATCGGCTCCCTACTTCGTCGGATATTATCGAGAAATGGTGTTGAAAATCGGATCCAACGATAGGGGAGGCTGGTTGGCAATATGATAGTCTTCAAACTTGGGCATGTAATTGGCATGTGGGAGAAGGTCCAGATCAATGGTTATGGGGAAATGTTGATCAGGTTCCGTTTTCTTGCTCGGTCGCGAGGAAAGATATTGAAGGTAGAATGTTTCCTCATGATGATTTTAAGTTTCCTTGGTTGCGTTGGGTTCCTTTAAAGGTGAATTTTTTTGTGTGGAGAGCGGCTCAAAAGAGAATTCCAACTAAGGATGGGTTAAGGCGTCGTGGAATCTTAGTTGACTCGAATTGTGCGTGGTGTTCGGGGGTTATCGAATCGGTTGATCATGTTCTTATGGGTTGTCATTTTGCGAAAGATATTTGGTTGAAGATAGTAGGTTGGTGCAAATGTCCTTCTTTTGGTGTTACTTCAGTTCGTGAACTCTTGGATGAGATTGATTTATGGCCTGGCGGTATTGGTTATAAAAAATTGATTCTGGCAGTTTTCTTATCGACTCTTTGGTGCATATGGAAAGCGAGAAATTCAAAAACCTTTAATAAGATTTTGAAATCTCCAGTGGATGTGTATGGAGATATAAAATCGATTTCTTTCTTATGGATAAAACATAGGTGTAGAAACGAAAGTCTTAGGTGGTCTAATTGGTGTAATTTTTCTTTTTAATATTTGTATATATCTTTTCTAACTGATTGCTAGTTTTTAATAAAGTAGAGTCTTCAGCAAGAATGGAGAGCAGAGTGTACTGCAATGAAGTGAAGTGTACCGTCACCAGAAACTGTTAAAAAAAAAACTACAGTGGTAAAACAAACTGTTTAGGTCGCTCTCGAGTCCCGACCCAACTAGATTGATAGATTGACTTTTCAGAACCATATTTAGAAGCTAGTATGAGAATCATATATTGACTTTTCATAATAGTTTTCTCATCTTCATTCTCATTTTAATTCTAAATTATGAAAAAAAAAAAACAAAAAAACATGTAATTTAAACTCTAAATCAGGTTTCTTATTTCGTAACCCCATTCTCAAATATTTTGTAAAACCCAAACTCACTTCTTATATTTGCAATAAAGTGTAATCCACAAATGTAATTTTTAAATTTTTCATTAGTGATTGTGAGTTCAGCAATAAAAAAGAAATGTAATTAATAAAGATATACAAAAATATTATTTAATTAAAATAAGGATAGATATAAAGAGTTTGACGTAGAAGATTTTTAAAAGGTATACATAAATTTATAGAGATACTTATTTTATTTGATGATAGGTACGAGAACGAGAAACTACTACCATATGCGATGATCAAAAGCGTCAAGACATATCTATGTTTCTAAAGGTTATCTAAATGAACAGAGTTATAAACTTAGATTATGTGCAACGGTCGAGCCGATGAGCCAGCGGGGTGCGTTTTTCGGCGGGTCCCGGCGGGAACACCGCCCCCTACCCCGGCGGGGTTGGCAACTTCGGCCCAACGGCTCCCGCTCCCCGCTCCTCTTCCTCTTCTCTGATTCGTTGGTTTGGTGGTGGGCCCAAATCCACTTTGCTTCTGAATCACCGGCTCCTCTTCTCTTCGTCGTCGGAGAAACAGGAACCGTCAATTGAGGTAACCGTGCGGAGGGAAATCGAGTCCGATTCGATCGTCGGCCGATCCGGTGGCGGTGCGGAGGAAGGGGGCGGAGGAGATGG
>WOUH02000015.1:10495520-10516342 GCA_009936405.2 Stevia rebaudiana
ATCCCGGATTTATCGGGATAGTCTTCTGTTCTTCTCGATGGAGCTCTATGAACGAGTCTTCCCAGATCCGCTTTTCCAGGTGAAGTTTCAAACATTTACCCACGTTGTTCAAATCGTGGATAAACCCTGTTGACTACCGTGGACTTGACTGTTATGATCATCTGCGTCGCCCACATCCTTGAATATCCTGAAATATTCCTGAATGTACTTACCTGAAAGACTTATCAGTAAACTGTTAGTATAAATATTAGAATATTCCGAAATATCCTTAGATATCCCCGAATATTCTGACCCTAACACATATATGCAAAATCTCAAGTCAAATACACACACGCATCCATTATTATTTCTAGATATAGATATTAAACTTAGTTCTTTATGTATCTTTGGTCGGGCTAATTGGGTTAACTCGCAACACGATTGATTTTCAGAAATAAACCCAAAATCTGACCCGAATAACTATTTGCGTTGGTCGGGTCAACCCGATTAACCCGACCAACATAATTTGACCTGATTAACCTTGATCCTAAAAAGCTTATTCGGGTTCGAGTCGATTCGTGTTAGTCAGATTCAAGTATTTTGGACACCCTGCTTGCAACACCAAGTGACCAAACCGTGATTATTGTGGTGGTGTTACCGGCATTCTTAGAGAACGAAACCCTTGAAATAACAAGAATTAACATTATTCTTGCAAAGTATCATACACGTTGAGACCATGTATGTAACCTTAAAATAACCCCCCTCACCGTCAAATCAGACGTTAAATACTGACGACCGGCCGACACGCCGTGATATTTCCGTCCCATCGTTGCCACCTATACATGTGATCCACACATATATCACCGTTCATCAACCCCCAACATACATTCTTCATTTTTTAGGATTTTTTTGGGGAAAATCACCAAATTCCAAATCCAAATCAATGGGCGTCGATTACTACAACATACTGAAAGTCAATCGCACAGTTAGCGATGAAGATTTGAAGAAATCGTACAAGAAATTGGCCATGAAATGGCATCCTGACAAGAACATTGCTTCCAAGAATGATAAACTCGCGGAAACGAAGTTTAAACAGATCTCGGAAGCGTATTACGTTCTCAGCGATCCGAAAAAGCGTCAGATCTATGATTTGTACGGTGAAGAAGGTCTCAAATCGGGGATGCATGATGAATCGTCTCCTACTTTTACAACGAAATCTGGTTCCAGATTTAAGTTTGATCCGCGTGATGCCGATGAGATATTCGCTGAATTCTTCTACGGATCTGACGGCGGCGGTGGTGGCGGCGGTGGCCGGAAGAAGGGGCATTCCGACGGAGTGTTGAAGAATTCTAACCAGAAGAGTGTGAGGAAAGCGGAGACGGTGGAGAATAAACTGAGTTGCAGTTTGGAAGAACTTTACAAAGGTTCGAAACGTAAAATGCAGATTTCGAGAATCGTTCTTGATGATTCCGGGTATGTTGTTTGATCTAACCTTTTGCTTTACTTTAATCGTATCAATTTTTTTAATCTAGGGTTCATTGATGAACAATTGCTTCCAGATTAGGGTTTCGCTGATGAACAGTTGCAATAACGTATAAATTATTGAATTTAATGTTTAGAAACTAAATTTTATCTTAAAAATCGAAAACAGAATTTGCATTTACAGTTGCTGAGTCGTTGAATTACATATCAATTTGAGATTTTAGATCTTAATCGTATATGTTCAATTGATTAAACATTGAATTTTAACCAGATCCCATAAAGAATTTTCCCAATGAATCAATGTTTTCATGACCGGAAGTAAGTTTGTCCATTTCAAGAACCGTGTAATATCATAAACCCTTTGAAATAAAAACGTATAAATATATACTAAATATAAATAAATTTACTTTTTATGTTGATTTGCAATATTACTAAAGTTTGAAGCCTTAAATAATTAAAATATGTAATTGAAGTTTAAAGTAGGTTAACAGCTTTATAGGTAATTAAAGCTTAAAGTAGGTAACAGCTTTAGTGAATCACCAGTCGATTCAGTTTCAAGAACCAAATAATATATCATAAATACCTTCAAATTTAAACGTATAAATATATAATTATACATACAAATTACTACAATATAACCTTTTGTGTAGATTTGCAATATTACGAAAGATAGAAGCCTTGGATAATTAAAATATGTAATCAAAGTTTAAATTAGGAAATAATGAAATATACAACTAAATAGCTGGTTCAAATGAAAGCAGTTCAACTACACATCAAATCAGTGTCTGGTTTCCAGTCTAAACTGGTTTGATTTTGAAAACACTGATAATATTTTTACAATTGCAGCAAACCGGGGACACTTGAAGAAATATTAACAATACACATCAAACCCGGTTGGAAAAAAGGAACGAAGATAACATTTCCGGAGAAAGGAAATCAAGAACCGGGAGCTTCACCGGGGGACTTGATTTTCGTTGTGGACGAAAAGCCGCACGACACATTCAAACGAGACGGAAACGATTTAGTATTCACCAAAAGAATCACGCTTCTAGAAGCTCTGACGGGGAAAACGATCAAACTAACGACGTTAGACGGTAGAAACCTTGCGATCCCGATAACCGACATCATCAAACCGGGACACGAGGAGGTGATTCAAAACGAAGGAATGCCGATATCTAAAGAACCCGGGAAGAAAGGTAACTTGAGGATTAAGATTGATATTAAGTTTCCGTCGAGATTATCCGGTGAACAGAAGTCGGATCTTAAACGGGTTTTGGGTCATGGTCGGAGTGATGACTAGTTTGGTAATTTGGCAATTTTCTAATCGTTGACAATGGGAATGTGTACATACATGGGTAACTTTGTTTGGTGGTGTTATTAATTATGAGATATCGAATTGTGGATAGTAAAAATACTTTTGAAATAAGAACATCATTCGCTTAATGGCGAAACTAATTTTAAGTTGAGAATCATATAAAAACTTGTATATGTTGCTTTGTGTTATGTTATGTGGTTATGTACTTATGTAACTGTATAAATCGGCTACTGTTTATCATTATATTTGGTTTACATCAAGTATAATTGTTTGCATTGTCATCGTGGTTTTTTACTTAAATTTTGGTTTCGCATTGAACATGTCTCTTATGTATATTTGTATATTTGTTTTGACATGCTGTTTTCTTTTTAAGTATAATCTTATTTTATAGCTGGTTAGCATCAAGCATAAATGTTTACATTGTCGTCCTTGAATTTGTTAATTGTACTCGCTAACATCATGCATATATTTGTTTTAGGGCTCTTTATGCTTTAAGCAAGCCATGAGAGTTTGGTTCTCATACATTTTATAACTCATTTGGTTTTCATACAAATTTGGTTTCTCATAGTGCAGCTATGAGCCTATGATACAATAAAGGTTATTAATTTTTTAATGAAAGCTAAATCCAAAGTGCGAGAGTATGTTGTATGATTGTATGTTTTCCATATTTTAAGTTGTTTTCAATGGTTTATATAGAAACATGAGAAGAAAAAACAATATACACAATACTACATACAGTAACCATCTACTTACCTAGGGGTCTATATTATAGAGTTCTTTCTTTAAGAGCAACTGGAAACGTCTCAAGGTCGCTCCTTGCTAGCAAAGTTGGCAACCTACCGGTTACCGAGAGACACCCCAAGCCCTAAACCACTTTAGGAGGAAACATGCTTTACAGAAAACCCCCAACCTCCCTCAGCCAAACTCTCACTTGAGAGGGTTTCAAACCCATGTCAAAAACCAAAGCAATGCCCCTTTGGTCAAAAACCAGTTTTACCCTGTTTTTTTTTTTTTTTTTTTTTTGCAAAAGACCCTAAACCGATTTTTGTTGGAACCAAACAGGTTCATGTGCATAAACCATAAACAGAAGGAACCGAATGAGGTTAGAACCAAACCGGTTAACTGGTATCATAATTTTTTATTTTTATTACTAGATCGGTTAACCAGTATCTAATCAAAATCAGTTGTGCTTTAACTGGTTCGTCTCCCAAACCTTCAAACCTATTATGAACCTACGGTTTCTCAAACCCAACCGAACCGGCAGTACAAACCGATTTCAAACATGCATTGGGTCTTTAACCAGTTTTCTTTGCACCTCTACTCTTCATGTTTACATATATAGGTAGTTCTGGCTTGTTTAGGTTTCAAAAATACTTCTATACGGTGTGACCCAACAATTTTAAGGATTCTGTTTCTCATATCGTCTAGAGTAATTTACTTTCCGAAGAGAAAACGTAAGAGTATAAATAAAACATAACTCTAACTTTCTAAGGACCTAATGACTAGGTGTATCGATTTCAGACATGACATTAAAACAAACAGATTTGTGGTTTGATTAATTTAACTTGATGCAACAAACAGATCATAATTAGACTTGTCTAACCCGTTTAATAAATATGTTGTCTTTGGGTTATACTAAGATCAAGATATCATCTTATAACCAACCCATTTATAAGCTCAATCCATCAAACTGTTATTAATCTACTTACAAGTTACAACTCATTTAGTACTTTTTTAAACTCTTTTTTAATCATGATCCAATTTGCATTACCATTAAATAAAAAAAAAAAACTAATCATACTTCGAATAAAAAAAACAAGTCCAGCATTCATTACATGTTTTCATGTAAAACCATAGATAAAATTTTCACCAATAACCGAAGATTTTGAACCCAAAAAAACCATATAACCATACCTAAACATCAAGACTCTGCAGCTTCAATTGCAGAAGCATTGTGGTAGTTGTAACCATTGCCGCCATTGCCACCACTACCACCACCACCTCTGCCGCCTCTTCCTCTACCACCATAATAGTTTCTTTGGTTACCTGAATAGTAATTTCCTTGCGGTTCATAATACTGGTTACGTCCATTCTGGTAAGGTCCACCTCTGCCGCCACTTCTGCCGCCACGCCCGCTTCCGTAACCTCTGCTGCCACTCCGGCCACCATTGCCGCTGCTTCTGCCGCCACCTCTTTGGTTGTAGGATCTTCGAGGTACATACTGTTCCTTGTACTCTGTTCCAGCTGCATCTGTTTCACTCTGTTCCACTTGAACTTGAGTTTCTATGGAGTTTTCAACTTCTTGTTCATGCTGCTAATTATAAAACAATTAATCATCAATGAAAAAACAGCAAAATAGTAATTATTAAATAAAACACGAGTTCACATTTTTTATCAATATACCAACCTCATGTTAACTGTTTGTTTCAAAACTGATTAATGAAAGAAAAAGTTCACCAACTTATTTAAATTATCAGATTCAAGTGTCTTGTAAAATAATACATTAAAAAATCCTAATTTGTGTCTTTAAAAGCCCCTAAATCTGTCTAAAAAAGCACGTCCTTATGATTTTATTTTTTTAAGAATTGACTGGTTATAACTCTCAAAATTTGTTAAAACTAAAATGGTAAAGGTTTTGTTTTGCAAAAATGTTAAATGCCATTTTAACATTTATCAATCAGTTTGAGACTTGACATGCAAATATATTTTTAGTGACTTTACTGATAATGATTAACGATCATCATTTGTTGCTACAAATAATAAAATGAAATATAATTGATAAAATCGGTAACAAAATGCAAGTTTTAGTTTCCATAATATATAAAATATGTTGATACAAGTGTAGAAAAACATTGTTATTTTGTCAAATTAAAGCCAAAAAACAAAAATAAAAACATTTAGCACCTTAGGAGAATCATCAACAGGACTAGATTGGTCTTCATGAGTCTCGTTTCTTTGAAAATCAGAAACATTTTCTTCCTGCAAAACAATCATTTTCTTAATTAATATATACACGCAGAATTGGTTTCTAAACGCAAAACCAACATAAACTTTAGATCCTAAATGTTTTAATCATTCAATATGTTCTCAATTTCCATGTTAAATACTACCTTGCCACAAAATAATAAAAAATACAAGTCTCATATCTTCTAAACAAAAAGTTATCTAGTATCATAAGACCATATCTTTGTGCAACTATATCCTGAACAATAACATCTAACAAACAACTGACATTACTATTTTTACTTTCCACAAAACAATATAGCTAATACGCCTCAATAAAGATGCGTCTGTATGCATATCTATGTGTGACTCTGTGAATATATATACATATAGAGGCATGTTCATTTCAATACCAATAATATGTGAAGAAACACAATAATCACATAATAAAAATGTACATACTGCATAAAAATAATAAAAAGTAGTGAGAGAAAAAAAATAGCAGTTACATCTCTTATGTATCAGATTCAAATCATGATGTACAAAAGCTTTATGCAATTCTTACAACTCTCAAGTCTCAACATAATATTGGTGATGATATAAATGGTCCTCTATATACATGTGGGTGACATGGAACATATATATATATATATATATATATATATATATGTCAGAACTGCATCTCTGATTCAAATAAAACTCGAGTTGAAAAATAAGTACTAAAAATTATAGCATTATTTTACAATACAGTTACTAAGGCATTGTAGACTGAATCAGTCTAGAGGTGGTATGAAACCGATTAACGTATAGCGCATATCAGTATGTTAGATTCTTAAGCTAAAAGAACCACGTGGGTCGTTAAAAACTGGCAAAATGAACAGAAGCACGAAACATCAACAACATGACAATGCATTTCAGAAATTGTCAGCAACATTGAACACGAAAACTTAGGAGATGTTTAATAAACAGCAGAAAACACAAATTATTTTCTTTTAAAAAGACCTATTAAAGAAAAAGAAAACACCCACAATGATCACCTAATGATTAGAGACCGAAGTACATTTGCAACATTAACAACCACAACATTATAGCAAGTTAGCAACAATGCTACCAAACTACGTGATTTTGTGCTATTGAGTTATATCAGAGTGATGTAGAATGTGTATGCTACCAGTTGAACTGAAGTCGTACAGCTTGTATCTAACAAATTCTAAAACTAAAACAATACATTAACAACATTACAGAAAAAATAGCCACCATTTCACAAATTAATCAAATTGACAGAAAAAACAAAAGCTTTACCAATTGCTCATGTGGAGTTTCTGTGTTTTCCACCTGCACAGGGACCTGGAATGTATAATTTTCAGCAGCTTCAGCAGCAACAGCAGCAGTTGCTTTTATCTCTGGCGTTATTTTAAGGAAATCTGATCCCATAACCTTTGTCAACTTCTCTCTCAGTGCAGCATCTACAAAATCCAAAAGCCAGTAAGTGTAAATTCATTTTCAAAACAACAATAATTGGTATAATTCATCTTACATGTAACTGTAGAATTCGAATCAATAGTCTGTTCAGACTTAGCTAGCCAAAGCTTTGCGTGTTCAATGCATCTCTGCAACGCATTCTGATGAGAATAACTAGAATCCACAGGTCTTGAAATCAACAAAGAACTCATCATTGAGATCAAATCCAAATCATTCTCCCCTAACACAACAGCAGCATCGTCATCAGTCACATAATCATACGTCAAACAGCAGTTCCTCTCGTGACTCTTCGTCAGCATGATCGAATTGTAATCACTCTGCGGCTTCACATCGAACAAATTCCCAATGTAAATCAATTTCAACAGATCCTCCACAAACTCAGCCGAAACTGCCGGCGCCGCTTCGTTTCCGTCGGTACCTAGGGTTTCGACAACGTTACCGCAATCAACTTCCTTATCATCCTTTTCCGATGCTCCATCTTTCAACTTACTGATCGCGATCTCTTCATCTACGGCGACGCACAGAGGCTGACGAAACTTCTCAAGTTCATCCACCGCCGCGACGATCAAAGGTTTCGATTTCAGTAACTCTTCTTGTTCTTTGTTTAAAGCTGATTTACCTTGAGCAATGGATTCTTCAAGCTGAGCTATGCGGTTGAGTTTCTTCTTCAGGTTACGGATGCGCTTGTTGATAAGGGTGAGTACTGGTCCGTCGGTGACATCGGAAGTTGCGGTGGCGGACGCCATAGTGTAGGTTGTACAGTTGCCGGATAAGGAAACGGAAGTAATGGTTTGCTCCGCCGTGGACGGCGGCGTGAGACGGGAGTGAGGGTTTTGGTTAGGGTTTGTGTAGAGGAAGAGATAAAAGGGGGGAAAAGAGATTGGTGTGTGGGACTTAAAAGCCGTGGTAAGGGATGGATAGTGGATCATTACGGGACTTTTTATAATTAAATTGCCAAACAAAATGGTATTTTTTTCAAATTAATTTAGATTTTAATTATTGTAATTATAATATATTAGCTAAAAATAATAATTTGAATAAGGTATTTGGTAAAGATTTATATCAACTAGTTTTAAATTATTTGAATGGAAACCCAAAATAGAATAGATATGTTTTCAGTTACTATAAAATGACATGTTGCATAGATGCAACTTTATGACAACCTAAAAAATATGCGTCCAACTAAGAGAAGGTTGCTCATCTTACGAAAACAAAATAATGTTGATCAAAGTGAAAACACTATTACTTAATTATTACCTTGTGTTGTCGATGGTTAAAACGAATATTACCCTCCATGGGCCTTAATATATACAGTAATTATCAATTTCGTAATTAAAAGAAAAATAAAAAATTACGGTTTTCACTCGGTTACTCATTACTCTTACATATTTTATTTATAATACTATTATGTGAGAAAAGATGAAATCAAGTGAAAATATGTCATGATTTTAATATTTGGATTACGTTTGGTGACCGAAATCGATAGTTGTGATTAACATTGGTCAATTTACTAGTTTATATGGATGACCAAAAAACTGAATTAACTG
Source organism: Stevia rebaudiana (assembly GCA_009936405.2). NCBI lineage: Eukaryota > Viridiplantae > Streptophyta > Magnoliopsida > Asterales > Asteraceae > Stevia > Stevia rebaudiana. The sequence goes on from WOUH02000015.1 coordinate 10,504,269, forward strand.
AACCGCAACCAATTAACCAAAAACACTGAACCGAAATAATACAAACCAAACAAAAAAAAAACAAAAAATAATCAAAACCGACATGTATGATTCGTTTCGATTTTTCATTTCTAAAAACCGAAAAACCAAACCGCAAATATTTAATTTGATATATATTTAATGTACCACACGTTCTTCATATAACATAAACAAAAATATATGTATATCACGTGCATAAAAATATATCTAAACACCCTCTATTAAAGCATGCATAAAATTTATATATATATATATATATGGTTTTGAAAAGTTAGATCAGTGGTAAGGGGAGAACATGGTTTCCGAAAGGTCCCGGGTTCGAATCTTGCCTTGAACAGTTTTCAAAGACATGGAAATGACGCTCGTCCCAGGCTACTACCCGGCTTCGTGTCCGAGCAAAAGAGGTTTTTACGTGGCAAGGTTAAATTTTCCCGCCGGGTTTTTCTCTGGAACAGTTGGTTGACGAGTTTCGACTCCGATCAACTTGGCGCGTAAGGAGGGTTGTGGTGAGCCTCCGCTACGATCGTAGCATGGGGGAGCCCCAATGCCGACTAAAAACACATCTGGGTGTTAGAGCCGGGGTTTCGATCTCAGTCCTTACACCTCTGAGTGCAACGGTTATAGGTCGTTGCACCAAATGCTGTTCTAAAAAAATATACATATAGGGAATGGATATTTTAAAAAGGGAAAAAAAAAACCCAAAAAGTCTAAGAAGTGTCGTCCACCGTCAGATCTTGGCATTTAAGGGTTTAGATCACGCGATGCCGTTTTGTAAATAATTGAATCTTTCATCCGCATGTGTGTTTACGAACAGGGCAAACATGCATGTCATTGGCGTTTTTACACCAAATCAAACATTCAGCTAAAACTTCCTTCATTGTAATTTGTAATTGTGCAACCCTTCTTCGAAAGTTCGAATTGTATTTAATGGCGTCTAACGAGGAATGCGATGGTCAAGACGAAGGTAAATGTATGGTGTTTGTTGCGTTATATTGTTTATGGTGTCTGATATTGACATACATTTTGTTTATGGCGTTTGTCAGGTAAACGAATAACCTTACTGAAATCTCTCGTGTGAGATGATTGAAATTTGTTATAAGTAAAAGAATTAAGCATTTTTATTCCAAACGAGGTACACTAAGCATACCTTCTATGAATTTTCGGTGTTAGTATTTATCTCGTATTGGGGTTCTGTGAATTAAGTCTGCGTTACATTCTCTCTAACATCCATTGAGGTTCTGTTCCTTTTTTGGCTTTGTAGACTATGGTGTTTGTTTTTACTCAACAAGTTTATTCGATGTTTGTTGGTTTGGAAAAGTAAATTTTATGGTGTTCATTTTTGTTCTGATATACGTATGTATGGCCAATCCAAACAACATTTTGTCATCATTTTGTCATGGTGTACAGTTTCTAGTGTTATAGTTTGGTTTTATCAACTATCTTCTTTAAAACTTAATATTTTTGGACACAAGTGTTTTAAATTTAACTTCATCTCACGTTCACCAAAACTAAACTTATTTGAGTTAAACAAAATAAAAATGAACTAGAAATTGAGTGTCTTCACGATGATAATATGTTACAAAACAATGAAAGGTAAACCTATTGCAAATTTGCAATCCCATCATTTTGGGGATATATTAATATCACCGATTTTGCAACGCAAACATATTTGGGATGTTTATTATATAAAACAAATCACTTACACAAACGTAACAACAAACAACTGTATTCTCTCCGTATTTGCAGGATTTAAGAAGTATTGAGATGATAATATCAACTTGTGTATTTAAATTTTTGTAGCTTCATAAAAGGTGTATATATTGACAATAAAATACACTCGACAAAGACTAATTCCAAAACTAATTATCTATTTCAACTTCACATGAAAAATGAATGAATACCAAAAGAAAAAGAATCTAATAACAAAACTAAAACATCAACGCAAACGAACCCAAACCGCGTGACTAGGTATCTCATCATGTACCACAAACAGCATATAATACCCCGGCGGTGCAACATTAGCCGATGAGGGCGCACGTACCGTAACCCTATACCCAAACAACGACACTTGTTCAACACCTTCAACATACAAAACCAACACCCGTTGATTCATCGCGAAAGAGTGAGTCGTAAACGAGGGTGCAACTAACGTAACCATGAGCCTGCGATCTACACCACTTAAACTCATCGTCAAATATATGCCAAAATACTGACCGTACGATATGCATTCATCAACATCGTATTCAACGGACACGATTGAAGGTCTATAGTACGCGAAATGCTCGTCCATATACGGTGGCGAAAATGACTCCAAACTTAAATCAGTTGGGAAGTTTACTCCGCTGAATTCGTATGCCACGTGTGGATTACTCCCACCCACTAAGATTCTGCCATCTGGCAGCAATGTAGCTGATGAGTGGTACATTCTAGGTCTTCTGGTGGGGTTGAGCACAGTGAATAATCTCTTCTTCGGTTCGTAAAGAACCGGATGTAAAGCCGGTTCAACCGCGTTTTCCCAACCGGCGGTTCCTCTAGATGCTCCGTTGATGATGAGTACATCACCGGTCGGTAAAAGTAACATGTCCGGCATCACTCGCCGGAGTGGCATCTTTTCAATGACCCAATACGGTTGCGGGCTGATCAGATTCATCCGCCCGCATGTCCTTGCAGCCGCGGTGTAAACACCGCGTTCTGCCATTGGGAACGCGCCTGCTCGCGCGCCTCCGCATATCATAACCTCCACAACCGGAGCCGGGTTGATACCCGGTCCGGGTTCGTGAAGCGTAATCGGGAGTAAAACGGACGAACCGGTTGACGGATACGACCGTTTTTCACCGGGAATTGGTGGATACTCACGTAGAACCCGACCCGACACGTAATCAAATAAAATCGATTGTTGATTTGCGAAAATGAAGAGACTTCCGTCGGGTAAGATGTGTAGAAACGGGTAAAGATTGTTTTCTTCTTGATAATCAGTTGTTTCCAACAAGAATGTTAGATTAAACAAGCTTAACGAAGAAGATGAACCAGTAGGGTTTCTTGGGAAGAATTCGTAACTGTAAGCTCTCCGGCCACCGACGATGATAATATTCCCGTCGGGGAGAATCTGATTCGAAGCATACCACCGTTGAACGCTTAAATTTCTTCTCAATTCGACCCAGTCACACGATTCATCCTCGCATGGAGTGAATAATCGGATCTTGTGATCGCCGGTGAAGTATCCTCCAGTTTGGACCAATGTGCCGGTGGGATTAACGGCGCCGGAAGAACACCAGACGTTTGTTTGGACGTAAAGTGGCCGGAAAGTGTTCGACGGAACGTCGTAGAGGATGGAATGCGCGGTGCAATCTGGCCGGAGAAACTCATCGCGAAGTGTGCAGGTTTCACCGAACGGCAGACTGAGATTTGACGGACCAAAATCCGTCCGATCGAAGATGACGACTTTGTTGTTGTGTAACAGTTGCATGTGCATGGCGGAGATTCCAATACTCCGATGTAGTAAAACCCAGGTTCCCAGGGGTCTTCTTGACGATTCGAATCTTCTTGATTTGGGTGGAAATTGGTAGTCATTTGGTGGCGATTGGGTGAATGTGGGTATTGGTAGTGGCGGCTGTGGCGGCGGTGGTGGCGGAAGCAGTGATGGTGGTGGTGGTGGTGGCGGAGGAAGACCGTCGCCGTGGTGGGGAAGAGGGAGGAGAGATAAGGTGGCAAGGAGGAAGAAGAAAGATGAATTCTTGAATAATGCCGCCATAAAAAATTGGTTTTTAATGGCAGTTAAATTGGTTTTATAATCTGATTTTTGGGGATATTAGGGTTTAAGTAATATCGTGTGTGTGGTGGCATGCATGGTTTATTCGTAAATTAAAATTAAAACTAACAAATAGTGATTAACAAGTTTGTATCTTCAAGATTCCGGCATAAAAGACTTGCGATTTCTTTTGTTAAAACACAATTGTTTTATTTTTATATTGAATATAAACATTATGATGATATGTCGAAATCTTATGTAAGAAAATCGATGTAAGTTAACTTTTAAGTGTGATAATTTATAAGTAGTTAGCTTTAAGGTTAGGAATTAGATGTGGTCTGGTTTATACTTTATAGAATGCAACTATAAGTCTATAACGGAATTGAAATGAAAATAGAATATATTTCGTTATAACTTTTGTTGGACCAATATTTATTGATTTAAAATTCGAATTCACTTTGATGAACTCGGACAATGTTTTATGAAAATCATACCACTAGGTACCAGAAATTAACCTAGATTAAACGTCAATTATTAACCATCCCACAAGGATTAACGGTGATGAATAACAAGACTAACGAAATTAACATACGATGGGTCCAGACCTAGTGAATAGTGATCAACGAAGATGAATGAAGAATAATAACCAAGTCCAAGAAAACCAATTCTTAGGTTTCACGATTCGGTTTGGTATTATATTTGATCGATATAATTATCTTATTATGTCGTTTATATCCTTTAATTGGACCGAACTATCAACAAAGTAACCAAACCGTGTGAAACCAAACCACCTAGAAAATAAGCCCAAATATTTTAAACTCTCATTATGGACAAATAGTGTAATTTAAAATAGTTATGACTTATAAATGTGTATGAATTCAACGATGAAAAAAAAACATTATTAAAGAATCAAAACCGAACTACCTCAGTTTGGTTCCAGTTAAGTCAAGACCTTGCTGATGTACATACTTTTGAAAGTATTTGTATTGATCGTAATTAAAATATTTTTCAAATGATAATTTACACTGTAAATAAAAATAAAGTACGTTGTATGTTAAGAGTAAGCTTTTGGATCATTTAACTCGAGTGTTTCAGTCTTAATTAGGCCAAATGGCATATACTCATATAACACGATTTCACTAGTTGGGTCATTAGGGTAGGGAAATTGGGCTCAGTTTGGTATTAACAGTTTTCATCAATCCCAACTTGGACGGCTCAATTAGAATCAAGACAAGTTACCTTGTAACCCCATCAAGGACATGTTTTCTTTGTGGAACAAGCAGGGTTAACCGGATGGAGCTCAGGTAGTGACTCAGGTTTGGTTCAGACGGGTTCTTGAAATACTGTAGCAACCCCAATGAATAGTGACGCTAGGTAGCTCCCTGGATTTGTTAGCCACATCAAGCTGAGCGCGTATGTTATCTTTTACTTCAATCCTAATTCATGTGTATGCTAGAATATTTTTGGGTCCATTGGGTTGTGCCCCTTCCTTATAGGGTAGTTTTAAGATACTTTGGGGCCATATGGCGAGACAGCATTTGATTGTGGTAGGGTTAAAGTAGCATTGGGTTGAAAAGGGTTTCACCTTTTCCATTATAAAGGTGTTGAAATATCTCTTCTTTCTTGTTTAAACCTTATTGTAAACAAATCATGTAGATTTAGAAGTGAAGTTGGTTGACGTGTGACATTGCTTTAAAAAAAATTAAAAACATTAGATCCGGATTAGGCCCAAAAAGAAGTCAAAAGCCCAACCCATCTTAATATGCCTTCAACATATGTAAGTGGTCGACTAATCAAGTAATCATAATCCCCACCATTTCCATCTTTTCAAAAGAGCATGTGAGAAAGTCTTGCAAATGACGTACAACATACTCCAACACAGTGTATATTTGATGACTTCCTTACATTTATCGTTGATTTTATCATGTATCTTAGATCTTGTTGTTGCGTTGAAATTTCAGCGGGGATGTTAAATAGATCATAAATATTGATTGCCCGAACCTCACACGTACCCAAAGTTGTACACGAACACAAGCATGACATGAACCTGAAAATAACGTCAGACAAGAAATTTCACATTCCAAAGTTTAAAAAATAGACATGGCGAATTGTATTTACATTATAACACATTGTTTGATTTTCAATTGGGGAAGATCATTCGTCAATTATGTCGAAATATATGATAGCTCATGCGTTCATCAAGCCATATTGACTTTCATCGTATCTTTTCTTTCATTCATTTCAACCTTGTTAATATTCAGATTAAACTTCCCAATTTTAGCTTAAAACTAAAATGGACTTTTCGATCATTAAACCACACTTTACTCTATAAACTAACTTACAGAGTATCTCACTAAAACAGTAGGGTCTTTACACTATAAAAAACCAAAAAACAACCATAAACAAGTTTGAGAACACTAATCAATGTCTCAATCCATGGAGGATATAATATTGCTTTCATTTATAAACAATGTTCTACTTGTGATTTTATACACCTTTTACGTTTATTTTAAGACTTAAATCCCTATGATGAGTTCCTCATATTGGAGCACGCGTCTTCATTGGAGACTAGCGTTGTGTGTTTCTTTAAAAATGAACATGGTGGGGGTGTTACAAAACTTATTTTTTACTACTTATCATGGTACTTCGACACATTTGAACATTAAACCTCTGCTTGACAAAGTAAAGCAACCCAACATCAGTTAATGTAAGGGTGTAATGGAAAGAGGTCCTTTTAATATAATACAACTCCGCGTCGACTTCTTTGAGGCATGTGTATAGAGAGAGCTCAAGCTCGACTAATGATTTTTAATATTCCAAACCAAACAACATGTAACCTAATGATATCCAGACATGTACACAGTTATGAAGTCGAGGGTTTGAATCACAATGTGCACAATAGTAGACTACATTAACATATATATTAGATTGTTAAAAAGGAGTAATTTCATATATTCGAGCTTAACTCACCTTGACTCGTATATTATATAAACATGTTGTATTTATAATTATTTAATATACATTTTTATCTAAAAGTATATAATACCATCTAGTTCTTTTTTATCATAAACTAGTTTTATTTCATGCGTGTTGCGGCGTGAGAAACCGCGTAACAAATTAACGTGCTTGAAAGGCTATAAAATAAAGCAAAAATCATATGTAAACCCAAATCATACTGTAAAATACAATTATCAAACACAACAATTCTCTTATAATAATAAACCATCCATTTCCTTCAAATTGAATTGAAAATTTCAGAGCATTGTCAATATAGTATAATCATTATGCAAAGGAAAAAATGAACCTTATATCAAAGAAATAAACAAACACAAACCAGCAACTTACCTTGTCTTGAATTCGTAGAATACACAAACTGCAATTAGCAAAATGCAAGTTGACCCGTTACAAAACAAATACAAGCTCGTTACAAAATGCGAGCTACAATGTCACCTATTACCAACTAAATAGAATATGCAATTTCAGATTCATCAATACAAACTACAACAAACATATATACACATATATGGTGTTCTCTTTATTTAGTGAAAAATGACCAAAGGAAAAACCTGGAATATTAACATGTCACTCAAATAAGGAAGTAACAATTTTTTAATACACTTATTCATTTAATGTTCCGGATATAGAAATTTATCAAAGATGACAAATCAAACGCATATTTAAGAAAGTTGCCTAAAAAAAGCATATATATTTGCGATGAACCAAAACAATTATAGTCAAAGTGGTCAAATACAGATGCTCATTTTACAAAATCAAAAACAATTGTGGTTAAAATGAGATCACTTTAAACTTAACTATAACACTCCATCAAATTTAATATATAATAATATTATGTCTGGCAAGGATCATGCACGGCTTTAACACTAGTACAAATTCATTTTTTTAAGGCGGTTAAAATGGATTTAACTGTCTTAAAAGATGTCGCCTTAAAAAATGGTTTTTCATATGATGCATTTTATATGGCGGGTGAAAGAACCTCCTTAAAAAAAATGAATTTGTACTAGTATAATATCAAGGTTGATTTACGAAACCTGAACCCAAAGTCATACCAAATGAGTTTCAACAAGACCTTCAGTCCGTCAAACTCACTTAAACGCAACCTTTTATTTTAACTGCAGGGATCTCACGTGCTAGCTACCGGTAGCCGGTCGATGTAGCCAACGTCAATTCCTTGACCTCAGTGAGACCGTACCCCACAGACAAGCGAGAACTAGATGAAATCCGTAAACATCTTTTGCAAAGACTAATTAAGTAACTCATTTGGGATAACAAACCTATTTTAAGTATAATTCTTAGATAACTTTACTCTTATAAAGTTATAATATAACACAACTCGCTGAAACTCAAACCGTAATATTCATCCTCAAAATAACCTTTTAGCTACACCAGAGGGCAAGAAATCTTTCAACAATATTTAGCATATTGTTATTTACGTATAAAAAATAATATCAATACACCCTGTTCTTAATTTATATATAAAATCAAATTCATATTTTATTTATTTATAAATTGTAATGTTAATATAAAATGACAAATTTTAATGTGATTTAATAAACTCTAAGTCAAAATTTGTATCTTAACAATGATCAAGTATGAGTCATCGTTTTGATTTCACTTGTTTATTATTTAACAGTTATTTTATTAGGTTTCTTAGGTAGGTTTTAATATGATTGTCCTCAATTTTTTTATTTCACTTTATCAAATCCGTAAGAATAATTGAGTATGGACCATGAACATGACCCGACCAGCATAGAGTGCATGCTCTTAAAGTCTTAATGAACCGTGATTTTTTTCTATTTAGGAAAATAAAATATTAACATCCTTAATATAGACTTCACGTGTAACTGTTACATGTGATAAGTCTATATTGATCAGTCGATTGATCATTTGGCCATAAACGGTCTAGGAAGTTCAGTTGATTATTCATTCCTAATTCTAGAAGCCATCAAGGTATTTGTCTTACATTTGTATCATTTGTTTAGTGCTTCTTGTTTCAAAATTTCTCCAAGTATTCGTCTATCGTATCTTGAAGTGAAGAAAATTCAGTTACGACAATCTTTATCACTTATAGTAAGCAAAAAAAATATATATTTAAACAATGGCCCCAATTTTTTGATTTGTCTTAGGCCACCAATATGCTTGAGCCGGCACTGGTATAACATTATTGTTACTATTAAAACAAAAGAAAAAACCAAAATTTAACTCATATTTATATAGGAGGCTGATACGATACATATGTTTTTTTTTTGTGAACGTAATATACAATCTGAGCCCTTAGATTAATATAATGAATGGTTAAAATCACGTGATCCTACTTTTTCGCATTTAAACCTGCAAATGGAAAGAATAGAAGGGAAACTCTAATTTTTTTTTACTTTTACAGTCAAATTAAGTTTCACATTTTTTTTTTAAAACAAATAATTTTTATACGTTTTAGTATTTTTTTTTAAAAGCTACATCAATAAAATAGAGCATTTCATAATCTTCAATTCGAGTATAGTATTGATATATTTTTTTTTTATTTTTTTTATTAGTCTGTAATTATATACGCGGTCCTTGATTTCGTGATCCGTGACTATACACTTGGTCTGTAATTTATGTGTTTATTTTTGGCCATGGTCAGTAGTTATACACTATGGTCCGTAATTTATGTGTGTATTTTTGGTCATGGTCTGTGAAGTGGTTCGTAATTATACACTTTGGTCTGTAATTTATGTGTGTATTTTGGGAGTGGTCCGTAATTATACACCCATAGTCCGTAATTATGTGTTTTGATGCGTTTGATGCCTCTACCCTTGCCTGTCATACACATGGCGCGCTTTGATTGTATCCTACGATTAGCACAGAAAAAAGCACTCGTATTTTAACCGCAATCTATTTATATATCATGTCTAATAAAAGAATAACAATCTGTCGCATGTCACCTCCTATTAAACTCTATGACTGACACGTGTTAGTTGATTGTTGCATAAGAGCATTCACAACCCATTATGTAAAAGTAGTGTGAGTGAGTTTGGTATAATTTAGAAAGTGATTGAGAGTGGCTGTGAGTGAAGGAGAGAGAAAATCTGGGGAGTGGTTGTAAGAAAATTTGTAAATTTGAGAAGAAAATTTGAGATGTAGGGATCCTTATTTATTTTTTAATACTTTTTAATATTGGTTGTGAGTGGAGGAGAGATAAAAATGTAATGATAAAGGTATTAAAAAGTATTATTTAATTGAAAAATGTAGTGATTTTTAGTGAATTATAAGGAGTAGGATAAAGAACGGGATGTGAATGCTCTAATGTTTTAAACATTATCATAATTTTTAAAACTTTTAATAAATTTTATTTAATAAGTAAACAATTATGAAACATAAAACTTAATTTATTTTCAAACTTTCATTCTAAAACCCCGATTTCAAGTATTCTAATATCTTAAGCCTACGAGAGACACAATAATTGGTCAATACTATTTATTTTCTTAAACTTTCAATCTAAAACCCTATAAATTGTACTTCGTTTTTTCTTTTTATAAATGTTTAAAAAATTGATTTATTTGTATCTATTTATTTTACCTATGATTACGTAATAATGTTAGTTTTAATAAACATCTGTGTAATACACTTGTCAGTAAGCTATTCTCTGATATACTAACGCACATAAAACATTGATAAAGCACCTTCTTCAATCCGTTAAACACTCACTCACCTATCTAGAGTGAAAGAGGTAATTAGTTACAAAAAAACTTAATTTAAAAATCATCACCGTGTGTCTTAGAGCATTCACATCTCATTCTTTATATAATCTCTATCTATATAACATAATTTAAAAATGTTTGACTATTTTAAGTCTATATCCTATTTTATATCATGTACTGTATTTTAAAATTTAGAGTTTTTGGATACATATTTTTAAATATAAAAAATCTCTATAATTTTACTGTGAATGTACAAGAGAGTCAAAATAATAATAAAATAAGTATTCGTAAGTATAATATATATTGATATAAAGAATAAAGAATGTATGTAACAGGCGGGTTACACAAAAACTCATCTAAGATATGCAAGTAAAAAACTATGCTTAGTGCTTATTAATGTAAAAGCTCATCTAAAATACTCAAGCTTACTGCTTATTAATGTAAAACTCATCTAAAGTACTATAATTAGGTCAGTAACTATTATACATATATTTTAATACTATTATTTGGTATTTAAATAGGTCACTAACTATAAATTATACATATTAAGTCCCTTAGCGTTACATTTTCATGAAAGTTTAAGTTATGCAATACGGATCAAGGGTAATGTTATGCTAAGAAGACGTCTTACAGTAAGAAGTTGTAGAAGGGTATCAAACGGATCGCGATTGAGCTCATTCTATCGACGTTGGAGTTGTCTCGTCAAATTCTTTCTCGCCTCCAAAAACCTAAGCCCTCACCCCACCCCAAAAACCTAAACCCCCGACCACACCCCCAAAAGCTAAAACCGTCACCTCCACCCTTCAAAAACCTAAACCCCCACCCCATCCCCAAAAACATAAGCCCACCACCCTCAAAAACCTAACTCAACTCAGCCACCACCCACATCTCCCAAAAAGTTAAACCTGTCATCCACACTTAAAGAAAAAACCTAAAACCTAAAAACTAAACCTTAGAAGCTTAACCCTAAAATATAAACCCAAAAGCTAAACCCTAAAAGATAACATGAAAGGGTTCGACGAGACAGTTTTAACGCCGCTAAAATAAGTTTAATCGAAATTTGTTTCAATTGAAGTTCGCTTGATTAATCGATGACGTTAGAAAAACTAGAAAACAACCCAAATGACACAAATAAGTGTAATTTACGCTAGAAGGTTGATCTTCAAGATAAATCGTAAAAGTTAGAATTTAAATAAGTAAAAATTTAGACTTTAATGTCCCACTTCTTGAAAAGTTACATTTAAAAAAAATAAAATTCTACTAATATTACAATTGTCAATTTTTAGTCATGGGAAGTTTGAACAAGTCAATACTTAAGTAAGATTCCATATCTTTTTCGAGTAAGGCTATCTGGTATGTCCGGTATGGGGGGCGTTGATGCCGTCGACGACGCCCCTTAACGCCGCAAACACCGCTCCTGCCCGGCGTTATGGGGGTATCCGTTGCGGGGATGAAGCCGTTGTGGAAGAAGATGTTACCGTTGGGGGGCAAAAAAAACGACCGTTGCTTTGAATAAAAAAAACATTTTTTTTAAACTTTTTTATATAAATACCCCCTAATTCATACTCAATTCTCTCCCTCACTCTTTCTATTCTCTCTATTTTTATAAC
>WOUH02000015.1:10519289-10529900 GCA_009936405.2 Stevia rebaudiana
ATTATTGTTTTTAGTTCTATGTATTGGAGCATCCAAAAAAGTGAACACATTGAAAAAAAATTCTGGATCCGCCACTGTATATAGTTATGTTGTGTGCTATGAAATATATATCATCAAAAACTTCTTTTAACAACAATCTAATCCACTCTTAATACTACATCAATGTTTGTAACGGTACTCAAACACCCTACCTCAAGGATACCATTATATACACATGCTTTAAGTCCTTTAATTATAGAAAGATTTTGGTAAATTGTTACGATCCACGGGTTTTGTTTAACTAAATAGTTTCCATTAACATAAATCTTTTATACTTTCAATGCTTAAATTGGAATGTTGTTTTTTAAATATAACTAGCTTACATACGAAATCATTCAAAACTACGTCGTTTTGAATAAAATTAATATAAAAAATAAGTTGAATCTTCTTTCATATGTTATTTTTTATCAATTCACGTAATATTTCAGTACTTTTACTTCACGATTGATATAAAAGTGGATTTGTAGTTTTTTGTCTTCACATTTTTGTTCAAAAATTGAATTTGTATTATAAGGTTTATGATGTGTTTTCTTTTACCTGAAAGATATGCAAAATGATGGAGAAGAACTAGAGAAGATGATACAAACCAGTTTTTTATTTCAGTCAATCAAAATGACGTAGTTTGAAAGGTTTCGCATATAAGTTAAATGCGTAACAGCTTCGCATTCACTTTCCCCGTATACTTTTTTATCATTTAAGTTTATTGAGGCTAATATTTTTGTTTTATCATTTAAGTTTATTGAGATTTTATTGAGGCTAGGTCAGAGATTTACCTATGTACCTACTATTTTTTAATAACAATCTGGATCTGTTTTTAAATAACACTATTGTTCATATGAGACCCAATCTCTCACTTTATAGAAGGGCCATCACACATATCATGTATTTATTGGGAAGGGATGGAGAGTAATTAAAAGTAGGTGCCAACTGTTGGGCATGACGATGGCACCGACGACAGCTCAACATCTGTCCGTACTGTTGACTTTTAATTACTTTGTCGTCAGTTAATATCGGTCAAAGTGCTTGTTACTTTGACTAGTCTCGTCTTACTAGCTTTAATTCGCTTGCATATATGAAATATGTTTAGACTATGGGGTATGCCCATCTTAGTCGGCGTTTTGGCCCCCAACGACGCCCCCTTCACGCCTGAACACCGCCCCCCGTTGTTTTTGGGGCGTTTTTCGGCCACGCCGTCGTTGGGCTGACGTCGTTTTCCAATGTTTGATTTTTTTTATTTTTTTTTCTTTTTTTTCTAAGACCGGGTGTAATGGGCGTCGAGAGGGGCGTGGAAAGGAGGGCGACGTCCGGCAACGCCGGAGAACACCAAAACAGTGGTGGCGTGGAGGAGCGTGGGTCTCCACGGCGTGGATTCATCCACGGGCGTGGAGGGGGAGAGGAGGAAGAAAAGGAGGGTTTTGTGGGCCCCATTTGACCTATTACACCCGTTTAACCCATTCTCTCTCCACCACTCACCACTACACCCATTTTCCACCACCTCTTCTCTTTCCTGCGTGGCACTGACGCATCATACTCCATCCCTTCTCCACCCGCTTCCCACTACGGATGGTCTAACAACACCAGGTATCAACATGGAAGGTCGCTCCTGCTAAAAGCCACAAGTCTCTTTAATTTCTTCATACTTCTGCATAAGTGAAAGGTAATCTAAGGAAATCAATTGGGTATTATTATATGACATATTTTCTTAACTTTTCAGTTAGTAGCCTTAAGATATAATATGTTTTAATGAAAGTAAATTCAATTAAAATATGTAACAAATATAGTTGGTAGTGAAACTTATACAAGTCTAAAGGCTCTTTAATAACGAAGTACCTTATGTGAGGCTGCTATGAGAGATGATAGGCTCTTTTTGTGAAGATTTCCATACATAGTCTCTTATGTCAATGTAGGGGATATGGGATATGAGGAGTCAGACGACACTTCCCAACATAGAGGAGAGTCTCTTATTTCGATGCATGGGATATGGGAGATGAGGGGCCAACCACTTTCATTACACCATTTTTTTAGAGTTGGGGATTCAAGTATCCCCAAACTCAAAAGTGAAGGCAACAATGTTTTTGGTAGATGTAGCATCTTTGGGCAATAATCAATATGTAGATGTTGAAGGGACGTGAGGTGTTGAAGTCCCATAGAAAGTGATTCCAGTTCATCAAAATTGTATATGCAAAGGAAAGTAAGAGAAGTTGGGAAAAGTTCGGACAAGTGAATAAAGTTACTCACATGAGATTGGGCTCCAAATAAAATCAGATCTACAAGGGAAGTTGAGAAATTTTGAGCGCCCCATTCTGAGATGGGCTTTTTCAACTCTCCTATTTTAAGCATACTTAATTTGGGAGGCCAAAGACCACAAGGAAATGAATAATCCATACTTGGACAATTTGTTATTTGTAGTTTTTTTAACAATGTGAGATTCGTGAGACGGTGGCAAGGAAATGACTCCAAACTTTCACAATCGTCTATACTCAAATCTGCATGAAAGTGAGGTAAATGAAGTTACTCAACTTAATGACCGATTTTAGATTTGTCCAACTACCTATCAAAACTTTTTCAAGCAGTGGCATACTTATATTGTTGATCATTTCCATTTGTTCGTTACACTTTTGTATATCAAAATATTTGAGCTTCTGCCCTCCTCCTCGTTCTGCTGCCATTGGGAAGAAGACACGTGTAAGTGACTTACAACAAGCAATAGTTAACCTCTCGAGGTTATTGCTATTTGGACAACAACAACGCTCTATGTTTCCACAAAATGAGACATCCAACCTCCTAAGAGATGATAGGACGTTGGTCCCCAAATTATCCTCGTCTTCTTTCTCTCCTAAACTCACTAAATCCGAACAAGAAGATACTTCTAATTTCCTTAAATTTACAAGAAACTTGCTTACCTCTCCTTCTGATTCCCACAAGTATCTTATTTCATTACACCTTTCCATTGTTATATCCTCTACCATCCCAATATACTTTATAACATCTCTCCACACCTGATACGAAAGCCCTAAAATAGAATCTATTGCCAACTCAGTGATAAATAAAGCTGCTATCACCATATTTCTTAACACAACGGCACCACATTTAACTATTTTTAGAACCCTTAGAAAAGGTATTGCTTTAAGTGAGATATTATCCAGTTCGGGACATTTTTTTATCTTAAGCTCTCGAAGGTAAGGAAACACATCTAAAACATTATTGTTGGTTGACCATACCTTCCACTCCAACATATCTACAAACTCTAGAATTTCAAGTGAAGGGAAGGCAACACCACTAGTCCCGGTGAACTCTGAACTTATGACTTCAACCTTATTCATTCCTTTAATTAAAAGCTTCTTAAGTGATATGAGCTTCCCACGTGGTGCAAGAGACGTACAATTTTGACATGTACGTATTGACACCTGAACCAACTGACGAAAAGAGGGATCTCCAACCCAATTTGGAAACTCTATTTCGCCGTATGACACAATTTCAAGCTTCTTCAACCAATCACTATCAGGCTTAAGCTCATTGAGAACCTCCTTTTCTAGTGTTCCATGCGTAAAACCATCATCCCATTTCAACTTTAACTTAGTAAGCTTTTTTAGAGATAAGTTGGCCTCCCGTGCATGCATTGCGCTTTGAACTTTATGCAAACCCTCAATAGAAATCTTCCCGTGGAGATTCTGTAATCCCTTTAACTTAGTTATTGCAAAGCCACTGTCTCCTCCAATGACAATCTTGGTGAGAGTTTGTAGGCTTTTTAACTCACCAATCTCTAATGGCAGCTCCTTCAAAAGCGGAGTATCCCTAATGTCAAGATGCCTTAACCTTTTAAGCCTTGAAAAGCTTGTAGGCAACTTTGTTAATTCCTTACAACCAAAAACAATCAATGTTTGTAGGTTATAAAGGTTACCAACATTCTCTGGTAACTCTTTGATTTTAGTTTGAGATAAGTTAAGATACCTCAATTGCTTCAAAGTACCTATGAACTCTGTTACCTCACTTATCTCAAAGCGACTCAAAGAAATAACCCTTAAAAGTGGTAACTGAGGAACTAAGTCGACCAAAATCTTATTGGATAAGTAAAAGCGTTTCCAACTTTGATCCACCCCACTAGATACAGCAAACAATGTTCTCAAACTTTTAGCATACTTGAAAGCCTCAAACTTCTTGTAACCCACATAATCCTCTCGAATAAATGACATATGGCAGTACTTTGCCAAATCTTCCCCTGCCTTCTCCATAGGCGTGTCATACCTTAGAAAAAATCTTTAGAGAGAAATGTGGCCAAGTCGTTCATGAGATCATGCATCACAAAGAAAGATTCACTGTTAGGCGCATGTTGGAAAAATGATCTTGATAACAACTCTTCAAAATATTCATGACCAAGGCGTTCTGGTGACTTGTTTGTACGTGATTGGTTCAGATACCCTTCTGCCATCCATAATAGAACTAACTCACCCTTTTCAAATAGAAAGTCCTTAGGGAACAAGGAGGAGTAAATAAACAACTGCTTCAAATCTCCAGAAAGATCATGGTAGCTCAGCCTAAGGGCAGGAAATATAGCCTTCCAATCCGCAGAAAGATCACCAATATTTTCTAAATCCCATATCTCACTTTTCAGCACAGCATCCCAATCTTCTCTGCCCTTTTTAGTCCTCAATAGCCTTCCAATTGCCTTTAAAGCCAAAGGCAAACCACCACACTTTTCCACAATACCTTCACCCGTTGGTATAAGTGTTGGGTGTGAATCAAAGTTATCTACACCCAGTGCATATATAGAAAGTAATGATAAAGCATCTTTATCAGACAATCTATTTAAATAGTCTAAATTTTCAAAACCTAGCATCTTAAGCAATCGGTCCTTACGGGTTGTCATGATTATCTTACTTCCTGGAGCCCCAAAATGAAACGGGCGAACTAGCCTTTCCCAGTCATCACAATTTTCATGCCATACATCATCTAGCACCAGTAGAAATCGTTTATCCTTAAATTGCTCTATAATAGCCATTTGAAGTTGACTTAAATCTTTATGCTCTTTGGTTTCATTAGTCACAGATTGAATTATGGTTTCGCTTATCTTAAATGTATCAAAATCATCAGAAACACAAACCCATGACTTAAGTTCAAAGTGGCCCTTCACCTTTGCATCATTATACAAAAGTCTAGCTAGAGTGGTCTTACCAACCCCACCCATACCAACTATGGGTAAGACGCTAAAGTTTTCTTTACATGGCTCGTCATCTAACAACTTTTCAAGCAGTCTCTCTCTCTCCTCTTCTCTTCCAACAACATTAGGTTCTAGCAAAGAGGTTTCACTTCTTCTACTAGTATTTTTTGGCTTTTCATCCTTCACAATCAAACCTAGATGCCCTGTTTGATTTTCTAGATTTTGTAACTCCTTGTTAATACTATCTAACTTGTGAGTCAATCTATGACTCAAGGAGAAATTCATGCAACAAGTTGGGATGAACTTTCTTACCTTGCTGGTAGTTGCTCCTGATTCTTGGGTCAACTCACGGTGCATAGCTTCAGTGGCTACATCGTCAAGCACATCATCGATATCGTAAGCCAGATGTTGGAGATCATTGAGCCATTGTTTAACAGCTTCATCCTTTACTTCCTTTTGCGAAGCATCACGAAGCACAGATTGTATTTGTGACAGTTTCCTCCCCAAGTTCTTGAGCTCAGAGTGAATTCCTTGAGAGCGAACGTATTCTTTGAAGGCTTTATCTGCTAGATTTTGAACAATAACATTCACGAGGGCAGATGCAGCGGCGTCAGCCATTGTTAATAGTGAAGATGTAAATTGAAAATGGTAGTAAGTAAGATATGAGTTTTATAGTTATTTTAAGTGTTTGTTTTTCAATATTCTTTTGCAAAATGGACACCCATTGTTAAAGGAACATATACTTTTTAAGATTCGTTTTACAATATATATAGCAATCACGTTCTCTATTTATGTAGAGTTTGTGTGGCAATTATTAATTTTGTCAATCGCCATTACAAACGAATGGGTGGAATTGGTTTTATTTTGTGTGTTTAAAGTATAATTTACCCATTTAAATTAAAGTGGTTGATTAGGAACTTATTCGATCGTTTAAAAATACTAATTATTGATTGTTTTCTTTTGGCTAAATTTGTTTAGTTTACCCTCTATTAGAAAGAAAATAGCAGTATTGTAAAAATCGGTCTAGGCGCTAGGCGGCCTCTAGGCGCCTCGATTTTGGCCTAGGCGGCTGTCTAGGCGCTAGGCGGACCTAGGCGGGTCTAGGCAAACCTGGCCGGCCAGAAATCGGTCAAATTCCCCAAAAAATCAGTCAAAATTGGTTAAAAAAATCAAATTTGGTCAAAATTGGTCAAATTTTTGGGTAAAATCAATCAAAATTGACTCAAATCTATTAAAATATGTCAAAATCTTCTAAGTATTTATAAAAATATAACTATTTTTATATATTTTATATAAATTTTGTATATATATATATATATATATATATATTAGTATCTATATGTAATATTAAAAATTTACATATAAAATTCCAATCCGCCTAGTTCCGATTAATTCCGACTAATCCAGATTAATCCTTAGGCGGTACCTCATCGCCTAGGTAGCGCCTAGCGCCTTCTCCAACCTTGCATATAAGTATAGATAATCTTTTAATTTCCAGGATCACCTTTTATTTATGAGTAGTGTCGTAGTATATTATTAATTAATTAACTTATAAGTTTTTTTTAAGGTAAGTAAAAGTATTATTAATACAGTAACGAATAGTTTAAAAAAATTACAATCTTTAAGTTAAAAATCTTTATGACCGTCACTAATAAACTAATTAACAAATGCTCTAAGAAATTTTTACAAATCACTTAGGTAATTAAAGATTTAAGCTAGTTACTCGGTTAACCTAGCCGATAAACAATCAACCTGATAACTAATAGCTAATAAACAAAAAAGTTACAATTTTTAAAATTACAATACTAAGTTAACTACGGCAATGGAAAGAAAGATTGATTTTGGTTCCGTTGCAGCCTTGATTAAGTGATCCGACCCGACCCTGACCAACCGTTTTTTTTTTTTTTTTTTTTTTTTTTTTGTCGATAAGAAGAACGACTTGAAAAATTCCAACCCCCATAAAAAAAAATTTTAAGTCCACTACTGCCTTATTCGAATCACCCATGCCCCGCTCTTGAGGCATACCTGATTTTTTAAGTGTTAGCTTTCTCACGTCATAGGAGAAAGATTACTCTCATAGATCTTTTGACAAGTTCGTTAAACTTTAATTTATATTTACCATTTTAACTTCATTTATAAAAATACGAGTTTAAAAAATTTAATAATAATGTGGATATTTGTAGGATCTTGAGCTTAATTTCAACACGCATCACTAAAGATTTGTAGACACGTTTGACTAAACGAATCCAAGTTTAATATGTTTAGTTAAGACGAAGCTAGAATAGTCATTGGTGATGAAAATCTATATTTCGAATATATTTCTTCCCCCGATTGGTTTGCTATTTTAGAAAAGTGGTGTAATGACCTATTTTAGTATAAAGATAAGTGAGAAAAACATAAGTCAAAGAATGAGAATTATTCATATCTTCGTAAGATTTTCTATTTAATATAACTCAATGTATTAGGGTTCATTTTCCCAATTCTAAAGAATTTACGACTTTCCGAATGGTTAATCGACGGTCTCCTTCATTCTTCAAGATCTTGCTCGATACGTCTGCACCACATCTGGTAATCATCTTCTTTAAACTACCAATTGCTGTGTTCTTTATTCTCTAAAATCTTCAACGAATTGTTCAATTTTGCAGCCATTACCACCTGATTTTGCAAGCAAGTACTTCGAGGATAAAATCCCCAAATATCCGATCATTCGATCTGTAATTGGTGGGTATTCATGGCGATTAAAGATAAAAAAGATTGGTGAAAGTTGCTGTTTTTCCGATGGATGGAGCAGTGTCGTTGAAGATATCCAGTTGGGTTTTGGGGATTTTCTTGTTTTTCGATACGTTGACGAATCGATCTTCGATTTGGTTGTTTTTAGTCCAAATGGGTGTGAGAAAGAGTTTCCCCCAAAAATTGATGTTGATAGTGGCACAGTTGATGATGTTGTTGTTGTTAAAGATGTCGATGATGTTGAAGAAGATGAAGATGAAGTTGAAGATGAAGATGATGTTATTGTTAAACATGTTAATGATGTTGAAGAAGATGAAGATGAAGATGAAGATGAAGAGGATGATGAAGAAGAATATGAAGATGAAAACGACGACGGTGATGACGACGACGAAGACGACGACGATGACGGTGGCGGTGACATCGACGGCAACGACGGCGATCCTTTCTTTATGATTATTATCTCTAAATCCCACAAAACTATGATGGTAATATTCATCAAAATTCAGCATATTCATCTCGAATTATCAGTTTTTTCGCTTCTAATTAGAAAAATTTACCCTTTTTTTCAATATAATTATTACAGTGATTTGGAGATTTCTAAAAAGAATTGATATAATGATTCAGATACATTTTTTTAAAATTGTTTTACATGATTTGTATTTTTTTTTTTTGTAAAATTTTATTTAAGGTAATAATGGTGGCAAAAATAAAAATAATATCTATGCGTTCAGATAATATGTTTGACACATTTTTTATGTTATTTTCATATTATTGGAAGAGTAAATTGTAGTTTTCGTCCCTAAGGTTTGTAGAGACATGCAGTTTCAGTCCATCCTTAGCAGTTTCATCCCTAAGGTTTCGTTTCTTAGCAGTTTTCGTCCTTTAAACTATTTTTTGTCTACACTTTCGTCTACTTATTTGGGTGTTCTGACAATTAAAACACGCAATATTAAACAAAGTGCCTCCCGTGTGACGGGAACGTTGGAAATTATATCAGAAGTGTAAACAAAAAATAGACTCAGGGATGAAAACTGCTAAGAAATAAAACATCAGGGATGAAAACTGCTAAGTTGAACTGAAACTAGATGTCTTTACACCTTAGAGACGAAAACTGCAGTTTACACTTATTGGAATGAATAATATTGGAATGTGTTATTTAAGGATCTTACATTTATTATTATTTTATTTATTTCAGCGGCTTCCGCCGGATTTTGTGGAGTTGGCCGGAATAGATGGTGAAGGAACACTAACGTTGAAGAATCTGGACGGAAAAGAGTGGCAAACAGGGTTGCGTAACGAGAAGCTGAATCAGACGGAAAGATATTATCTTTCCGCCGGATGGACTGATTTCCGGCGAAGTAATGATATCTCCGACGGAGATGAATGTTGTTTTAAGTTCATCAGAGGTGAAGATAAGTTGTTATTAGCAAGAGTCTTCAAGAAAAAACGGCCGGCGAGGCAGCCGGAGAGAAATTCCGGCGAAACTCCGGCAATTGAAGTTGTGGAGGGGAAAGTGACGCCGAAGCAAAATTCCGGTGAAACTCCGGCGACTAAAGTTGTGGAGAGGAAAGTGAAGCCGAAGCGAAATTCCGGCGAAACGCCGGCGACTGAAGTTGTGGAGAAGAGGAGAGTGCGTTCGGAGAGAAATTCAGGCGAAACTCCGGCGACTAAAGTTGTGGAGAGGAGAGTGCAGCCGAAGCGAAATTCCGGCATTGATCCGGCGACTAAACACGGTGGTGGTGTGAGAAAACGTGGACGGCCAGCAAAGCGAAGACGTACAAGATAAAAATAAAGTGGTGGTAATGTGTAATATCAAATCGACCATTAAGTGTTTATTTCGGCTTGAAATGATATAAAGTTGGGAGGTAATTATATGTTTTTGGTTAAACATTAGATAGTTTTATTATTAGCATTATAAGATGTATGTTTATTAAAATATTGACATCTTGTTACATCTACAAGTCACTAGAGTGTATTGTGTTGAAACCGATCGAACCATATGAATCAAAGCAAGTCAGTCGCAGTGGTTTGGTCGAGTTGAATGTAAATGGTTAGGTACACAAAATTTGTGGTTTAGAACTTTATTATTATTATTATTTTAAATAGGTTTACAAAATTTGTGGTTTAGAACTTTATTTTATTAGTATTATTATTATTTTAAATATGTAGTTTTGTGTTTGAATTATATACTAATTAACCAATTTTATTATTTTTTGAAAGAATAGAAGGATTGGTTAATGCTTGTTAAACGGCAATGACAAAACTTTGCAATAACAAAACTATTAAACAACCGTAATGGTTGTTACCACGTCGTAGGAATGATAAAATACAAATACCCGAAGAAAAAGTTAAAAGAAGAAAAAAACAACGAAACAACATTACAACATTATTTATTAGGGATGAGATCGGTACCGACCGGTCCCGGTTTCGTTTTTGTAAAGAAAAAATGCAATAAACGGGTACCCGTAAACCCAATATTCAAATATGTAGACTCGTAAATATAATGAAATTGTTATAAACTATATTTAACGTAATGACTAATGTAGTTTTCATAAATCATATATTTTGAAGAAAAAAAAAATATATCGTTCTAACATGAAAATATCATTTTTATATTATATGATCTCTTTTATTTAACCAAAGCACTTCTTCTTAAACTATACTAAAAGACAACTAATTTATAA
>WOUH02000015.1:10547299-10557446 GCA_009936405.2 Stevia rebaudiana
AAAAAAAAAAAAAAAAAAAAAAAAAAAAAAAAAAAAAAAAAAAAACTACTCTTTCCCTCTTGATCTTGATTTTTTTTGCTAGATGGGTCTTATTTCCCCCAATGTACCATCCAGTCATCAAGAAAATAAACACAAGAAATCAAGAAACATAAAGTTGCAAAAAGATTTTAATTCTTCAACATGCATAAATTCACAACTTTCTGCTTAATCCGCTTTTAAGCATGCCGCCTGCTCAAATGTCGTATTCGCCTTCTATGCGGTCTTCTGAAACAATGTGATACATTCACAATTCAATAACCAAAAATATGTTCATTTTTTTAATAAAAATTTAAAATTCTAACAAAAAGGTAGTCAGATTAACCCAATCCAATCCAACTCAACCCAGTTTGATCTGATTTAAAATTACTTATTCTGGCCCAAGCCCATTAGGCCCATTCATTTAGTAACCTAATCATACCCTTTTTTGCTCTTCAATATTAGCTTTGATCAAAGAGTAAATTGCAACACCAGCAATGGCAATTGCAGTACCGATTCCTGTTTGTGTGGAGATCTTATTACCTGCCAATAATTACATTTATTAAAAAAAAAAAAAAAAAATCGAACCAAAACTTAATGTTTATTCAAATTAATATTATTTGGATGTTTGTAATATAAACTTACCAAACACAACGATGGAGAACCCGATCACGAAAACACGTTTCAACACGTTGCCTACCGCGTGAGTAAGTGGTGCGACTCGCTCTAGAGTGTTGGTCGCAATCTTGAAGTGTACAATAAATTATTATTTAAAATTAAAACCCAAAAGAAAGTTTGTTTGATTTGGTTATTGTTGTTGGAAATGTAAGATTCAGTTTACCTGGTTGTATAGATGGTAAAACATACCGATCCAGAATAAGTCAGACACGAATTTAACGATTCCAACTTTTGCTATCGCGTCTCTAAACCCGTATTGCATCAACTTTGGTCCTTCGATCTGAAAAAGAACACGACAATGTTGATGATTATGAGCTTAAATCGCGTTTAATAAAGATTATAGAAAGAAGATTAGAGTTGACGGGTTGAGTTGATCTGAAACACTTTTTTCTAAATTTTAAACTTTGATGAGTAATGAGTGTAAGATTTGATTAAGAAGATTCGAAAGATATTACCTCAAAGTTTAAATCCAATAACCAACATTTTTTTCCTTATAAAAAACACTGTCGATTCAGGAATTCTTTTATCCAACAATTCGAGACTTTTATTCAACTTTTTTAATAATGTTCATTTCTCTAAAAAAATATTTGATTATATTTTTACCTATATTTTATGGATAAATCCCTACCAATGATAATAAATCTATTTGTATAAAAAAAATATAAAATGTTATATTTCTTAAAAATACAATCTGGGTGATTTTTAAAAAAAATCTTTTTAAGCTGTTTTTGTTGATTTTTACCCGTTTTAGCAATTACAACATCAAGCACAACTCGAACCAATATAACACAAACAAACGGGTCAAAATGTCTCATGTAAAACAAGTACGCGATAAAAACTACTTACAAGTATAGCTGGCGGGAGGCAAAACAAGAGCGCGATAATCGATATGTAAGCGTACACATTTGTACTATCCATACCCGTCTGTCAAACATATATACAAATAAAAAGTAAAAACAAACAACGCGTTTAATATCATTTTTTTTATTCGATCAACTTTAAACAATTTACACAATCTTGGTGTTACCATAGCTTTCTTTGAATAAATGCTTCTATAAGTGAAAGAAATGTTGGAAATCATTGCACTTGTGAACCCAAGCCAATTAAAAGAAAGTTCGGTCAATGAAGCCATTGATACACCTATATAATTGTTAATGAAATAAAAGAAAATAATACATATTAGAAAAATAATAATGGTTAGATATGTCAATAATAATGGTAGTTCAATACTTAAGATTTTAATAGTTTCGTAACACCATAAAAAGGCTAATGACTCTGGTTTTAGTATAACAAACATAAGAAGACAAGAAAATTACAAAAATGACGTGTAAATAAATATATGTCAATAAGTAAATTGCAATTCCATAACAATAAGAAACAAATTTCACGTATCTACTTTATATATACATGTATAATAAGAAATGTTTAGAACGTAGAAATCTCACCCACTTATTTTCTTTTTATCTTAAGTATATACGTGAAAAACAACCAAACTAAAAATACGTTATGTGACAAAATTTCACATATATTTTCAAGTGTTTTATTAAAGTCACTAAAAAAAATTGTGCCTTAAAAATAACTCAATTGTCACCAAATGTTTTAATCATATGTAATTTTTCTAAAATTATTTATTATTTCAAAAATATAATAGGGGAAATGAATAAAAGTAAGAAAAAAAGTTTGTCGGTTTTTAAGGCGTTTCTCTACGCGAACACAAACCAATTAAATTGAAAAAAAATTCATGTATTTCATAATTGTAGATGTAAGAATTTATACCATATGTGTAAATATAACTAAAAATTAAATTTTTTTATTTTTAAAATTTCTTATAATATATTCACCTAAAACAACCGGAGCCAATGACAACCATAGTGGAAGAGGAATCTGGTGGCCTAAAACAAACTGAGAAGCTGCAGCATTAAAAAACGGCTCCAAAGCTAATTACACAAAAACAAAAAAAACAAAAACAAAATAAATGTTAGTAAATAAACAACAACTCAGTTTTCCGAATCTTTAAACCGAGTTGACTCAGTGAGTCAAACTCGACCGGTTTGTTTTACCTTTAATCGTATGTGTAAAAGACACAGCCACTGCAGCAAATGAAACATTAGACATAACGTGTCCAAGTGCATGACAAGCTGCAACGGGAGTCAGAAGCCCGAGTTGATCCTTGTCGATCGGCTGAAACGCGCGCGAAAGTAATGCATTGGTACTTGTACATTGTGGATAAAGTATTGTACTATGTGAATCAAAATGAAACTCACTGCGCGTTTAGGGAGATTAACTGACCAACTGATGAGACAGTATATAACACCAACTAGAAGATGAACGACCGATACAAAGCTGGAAATTCAAGTAATGAATATCGTTGTATTTGTTAGTGTATAAATAGTTACAAAAAAAATTAAATTAAAACGCTAACTGGCTAATTTTAACGGTTTGACAGTTTAACGGTTCAGTTCTCACAATTTGACTTGGTTTTTATTGTTTTTAAAACTGTTCCTATGTGGTAAAAAAATTTAATGATTAATATGCTTCGCTAATATTAAACATATATACATAATTACATATTTCAAAAATAAAAAATTAAATAAAATAAAAACAAACGGTTAAGGATGAATTCGAACTGTTAGCCAGATCGACAAATTGCTAAAAGCGTCAAACTTGAACCATAAATCTCACACCGGTTGTCTGACTCGCTTCGGTTTAAACGGTTTAAATAGTTTACGAGCATCCACGTTTTTTTTTTTTTGGTTGCTTATTAATATTGAAAATGGTTGGGTAAACTTACTAAGGATATGGGAAGTAATTGTAGACCTTCTTGTTGAGTATGTTAAATATGACATTCAAAAAGTACCTGCATAAACAAAATTTCATAAAATAATATAAGTAAACAATAATCGAATTAAATACTGAAAGTTTGCTTACCAAGTAAAGAAAAAGAATCCGGTAACTAAAGCTGGATTACGTTCAAGAAAGCTCTTCGGAGCCTCGGTTATTGACAACCTGCATCAATTTTTTGTCACACGAATTAATATGTTTAGTTGTCGTAACCCGAAACAGGACACAAAAATAATAAGGTTTTGTTGTCATATATAACTCGTTTAATAAACATGACTACTTACACGCATAATTATTAAGGCGACCAATTAGACCCCATTAAGGTGACCAATTAGACCCTATTAAATAAACAGGTCGACATGTCAACCTGTTTACGTCATATTTAACTCATTTATTACAAGTCGTCAACCTAATTGGCATGTTTATAACTTGATTATTACATATTAACGTGTTTTACACGTTTAGATAAACGAGTTAATGTATCATGTTAAAGTTACACGAATTTAAGTGGTTTTGAGTGTTTTACACTAATAAATGTATATATGTATTGTTGCTCAACTATTCAATCTATGAACTCAAAACTTATCAACATATAATATCTCATTGACATGATTTTTTAAAAGTTGGTCACAAATTAATTATTGCATTGTAAGTTTTTGATATTGAAAATCTAAAACATGAAGTTCAAAGATACAAACCCCTCAGAAATTTCAATCTCCTGATCATCACCACCATCCGCCGCTGCTGCAGCTTTTACCACCGGAATTCCAACCGAACTCCGCCTCAGTAGTTGATTCCAACCGTAAAATCTCAATTTCTCACCGGAAAATTCAATCGGTATCTTCTCCGGCGAGTTTCTAACTGATAGAACAGTCGGTTGACTTCTAGATAAACCTAAACTAGGCGAAATTCTACCTGAAAAACCGCTAGCATTTAAAGATTTTACGGGACGGAATGACAAATGCGATATCAACGAAGACATTATCGTTGCAAAACGAAAACAAAACCCGAAATCTGGTTCTGATTTGGGCTAAAGTGACCCGATAATTGGCGATGAAGTAGAGGATCAAAAAGAGGGGTTTTGGATTATGATTTATTTGTGATTTGATGGAGAAACGAAGAAGAAAAGCTGTTTGGTTGAACGATGAAATCGAGGATGATTAATGGCGGATTTAACAGAGAGATTGAGTTGTAATTTGTTTGTAATTGAATGAATGAAACAAAGGATTTGCATGAATCAAAGAAGACTCCATTGAAATGAGGGGAGGAACGAGATTCTGGGAATCTTTTGTTTGTCGATATGAATATTTTGCTTTACGTGTAGTGTCAAAATGCCAAAAACTTTATTTTAATTATGTGACATATATCACATATGGCGTTTAATAATTAATACCATGTCAATTTTAGTAATTTTGTTACATGGATCATGTAGAAGAATGAAAGATAGACGATTAAAAAACCATGTTAAATGTTTACCGTTTAATTAAAGTTTATTTCTAAATAGACACATGGTGACATTCGAAAGAACACGTGTGAACGATGCATATCTCGTATTTCGTTTACGTGCGTTTGTACTTTTATTTAGCATATTACTAAACGTCTAAACGGACATGACAAAAACTTTCTATAAAACATGGACTTGAATAAAAAGATTTGTTTTATGTTTTATTGTTAATCTATTAGTTTTGGTAACAAAACAAAATAAATTGAAATATTTTTTAGGAAAACTTCCATATAATTAACTCTCGATTTCTACTTTGCTGCTCCTAGGAAACAATATTTACAAAGAAGATTATTAAATATTGAATTTATTACACGATTTCTCTCTATTATATAAGTCAATAATTGAATGGAAAATAACAATACAATTAATAATAATAATAATAATGTTTAGTAAAAAGGCAAAAGATTCTTTTATGATGTCATTAAGCAAGGCATGATAAATTACGTTTGCAGTGGCTGATGTCTTCGTCAACTCCCACAGCCTTTTTATTTCATTTAGTAACATTATTTTTAGAGGGAATCATTTTCATAATAATAATAAAATACAAACTGCTTAACAAGATATTTCGCGTATCGAATAGAGTATGGTCTATGCGTGTCTACGTTACATAAATTGGCGCAATTTTGTTGAAAGTTCAAAGACGAAATCACAACCTTAAAAGTTAAAATTTGAATCCGGTTCATAGCATGGGGCTCGTAGAACCAACTTTGACTAGTATTAAACCGGTTATAAAGTGATAACACATCAATACCAAAACAATACTTTAAATTTAAGTACGAGTAAGAATTGTCAAATGTGTTTATGTAACATTAAATAAGCTTAAAAGATAGTTTTCAACTTGTGTTATGATTTTTATGGTGGAAAAGGCGATCACGAATATTTTTTTGGCTTGGGTGGTGTGGGAGAAATGTATGGGAAGTTTGCGAGTTATGAACTTCTTAACAAGTGGGCGAGCCAAGGGCATTTTGGTCCACTTTTATTCTTGAGTTTCATACCAGCAAAATAATGGTGGATACTATTCCATTGAAGATATCAATTGTGCGTATATGGAACAATATTATGAAGATGATCTACAGCTTAAATAAGTTCAGAATTTCCGTCAATAACCAACTAAAATGCAAGGTGAATTGTGGATTTGTGGGATTATTTTGGCATGAACATGTGACACATCGGTAATGGAGAAATGATCTATGATTCAATAACAACAGTAAACCAAACCGATGGAGTTGTGTGGTAAAAACTTCCTTCATGTGGATTATACCAGTTTTTAGATAAGGAAAATACCAGTTTTTAGATAAGGAAAAATGGTCTGATTTCAATGTTAATTCTTTTTTGTAATGGTGTAATGTAATTTTGTTTTGTTGTTGTGACAATCAATTAATGAGAATTTTATGTTTCTGTTAATAAAATTGATATCAGGCAATCAATTATATTAACAATCATGAAATGTAAAAAGCCGGTTATCTATAACTTCAAAACATAATAATAAGACCTTCAAAACTATAACACTGATACATTTTCTAATTCCACTTTTTGGTAGTGTATTGATTTGATCTCATAAATTTCCAATAGTGGCTTCTCACGGCTAAATTTAAACATAACATAATCGCTTCTCAAAAAGCAATGCAAACACACCTAAGATTCTATACAAAGAACAACCAACCTACAATTAAAGATTGTATTGTAATCTATTTCATATATTCTTGACATATAGTGTTGTTCGGTACAAAATGTAGCTTCAATTACAAAAAATAAACAAAACAAAACAGCAAAAACGAAACAATATACTTGTGTTTCAAAAAGATCTCGATACGTGGTCACAAAACTTCCTCAAATCTACATCTTGCAAACACTCGTTTTTTTCTTGGTATCGCGTTCACGCGTTGATGAATTACTCGTGTTTTATATGTATGTAAGCTTGTGTGTGTTGTTACACCTTCAATAAGGAAAAGATTTATTCATTTTCTTACAAATGGCTTTTGACAAACAAGTAGCCTTTGATCACTACCGTTTTCAAGATCAACAACCCTTGCTTCCCATCGTATTTGTGTAGCAATCATTCGCGCTTTTTCAATAAGCCCCAAATTATCCGAGAGAACAACCCAACCCTAAAGTAAGAAACAAATTTTGAATCATGTGAGGTTAGGTTTATTAATAGGCAAACTGAATTTCAATAATTCAAACTATGACACATTTGCCAATAATAATTCGAACTATCGCTTTGGACAAGAATAACCCAATTATTAATTTGGTTGTCAATAGCAATTCAGAAGCAAATGTTAAAAGATTTTCACTTTATTTCCTTTTAATTTCAATCAAAATGGTAATTATAAATGAAAAACAAAAACGTATGAGCGAAATCATTTGGAAATCAAGTGAAAATCTTTGATAATTTTGCTTCCGGATTGCTCTTGACAACCAAATTAATAGTTGAGATTATTATAAGCCAATATGTCATAGTTTGATTTATTAAAATTCAATTTTCCTTATTAATATAATTTGATCCATTTGCAAGGTATAAAAAACTAGGACTTCTTGTGCCGATAAAAAGTGGGACAGATTATAAAACAGTCCTAAGAAATGCAATGTTTTCTTGTTTTTAATTATAAATAATAAGCTAGTTTTAATTAACTTATTTACTTTAATGTAAGAGGGGTAATGACATAATGAAATAAAATATAAAAGATACCTCAGGGCGTAAAATTCGATCAATTTCCAAAAGTAAGCTTTTGATGCTGCATCCCTTTGAAATAAGGATCGAGAGGAGTCCGTTAGCATGAACCAGGTCATACGTTCGTGGATAAGTCGGAAAGGGTTCACACCTATGTTCCAATAAAAAGAAAAAAATAGATAAACATCATGCTGTTAGATAATATATTTTATTACAATTTTATGATCTCCCATGAAAATCTTTTAACATTTCTATTGGCAAATTTCCAAGTTTGCCCTATGGTAACCATTACAAACGGTTTTGATTGACCCAATTTATATATATATATATATATTTTGTAAATTATTAATAATTTTCCAATGGATGATCCGTGTACCATATATGATTACAAAAATATAACGAAGATGACTTCGGAGATTTTAAGTAGTAAAAATAATTGCCTATATGATTTAATCTTTATACTTTCAAAATTGAACGGAAAGGTTTTGTTAAAGTTTGGGGACTTAATATGCAAAAGATCATTTGATGACTTTTGAAAAATATAGGAATTTTATTAAATAAATACACTTGGGTAAACTTTTAATCCATTTGGTCCGTTTCTTTTAAAGCTAATTCCTGAAGCATTTGACACATTAGAGATACAACTTAACTCTAATAAATTAGCCCATTAGGACCAAAACTAATAATTTTTTATTCCCACTACTTTTGACTTTTTATAGATTATTTATTTATTTTCAATAAGAATCTTATTGTTCACATAAAATAACTCTTCGGTTCGTTTCATTTTAATCTAATTTTTAAAACTGACTCCGTTACATATACACAAACCATAACCCAAACCAACCCATTCACGTTTAAACGGGTCAAAATGACCACCACCGCCACCAATATTATTATTTATTTATTTGTAATATTGTAAATAATCCTTACCAGTCATGCAAAACACCAGCAAAACCTTGATGAAGTATGAATGGGAGAGTATTACGGGTCTCAAGTGGCACGACATTCATCACCCAAACAGATTTTCCCGCTTCTAAAAATGCAGAATTTAATCCGCCATAATTTGCATTCATGTCCATCACATTTCGTATCATATTATATGGCGGTAACGGGTCTTCATCACCGGGTCTCTTCGGGTGATCAGAAAAAATTAAAGGCGTAAGCAACGACCAATAATTTCTTAAAGCTATCCGTGAAGACTCTAAATCTTCATTGAATTCATCTTGCTGAATTTCTGTGGAAATAAACATATGTGTTGTTTATTTTACAATGGAGTCAAATGGTTAAAATAATAATTATAATATGGTTAAAATGGTTCACAATTCAGTTTTTACTTTAATGTGTTGCTTAACCAATGGAAGCTGAGTGAAGTTTTAGGTAAAATAACTTTATATGTTTAACAAATATTTCTTCTCTTCTATTGAATGTTATATTTCTTTAAAACTTTTTTGTTCAAATATTTATGTTTATGTTTTCTAATTATTACATCACTATTCTATTTAACTTAATTTGACTAATTATAATAACTCTGAAATTTAAAATACCAGAATATTTATTATTAATTTATCTTTTAATTCAAACAACTTAACAATGGAAAGCCTATAAGATTTTAAGTAACAAAATAAATTACTGTTTTTTAATTAAAAAAATGCTAAATAAGTAAGTTTATTATTTTTAAATGTTAGTGTGTTACCATTTAATGTGAGAGAAACATTACGGGAAAATCATAATTTAACTTCACCAGAAGTCGACACGTGGCTGATAAAGTTATTTATTTATTATAATAGATATATAGATAGATGTTTATGAATATTTTTTTAGGCAGATAGTTCAATAACAGAATTTTATCATTGTCAAATGCCTAGAATGCCCTTCAGTAAAACAAAAAAAGAAGCTTGTAGACCAAAAGGGTAGGGTCATTAATATCGCGAAGGAATTATTGAAACTTGAAAGTATATTAAGTTCGACTGGAATGGAATTTTGCCAAAAAAGGAAATAGCGCATTTATACTTTAGGATAATTTTATATATACCTTTTATTATAGGATTAAATTTCAAATTTATCCCTCTAAGTGTTATAATATGAAATTTACCCTTTAAAACACTGACTTTTATTTTCACTTATTCCATGGTAAAAAATAATAACATTACTTATAACAGCCTGAATAAACAAAAAGGACATTATGTCCCAGTAAAACAGGTTGTTTACGCCTTTATGGACCGAATAAATGTGAGAATTTTAGTGGTTTAACAAGAAAATTATGATATTATAAAACTTGGGGGAAAAATATAAAATGTCTAACTATTAGAAGAGTAGGGTTGGGTTCAAATAGGGAGGAGGCTTAGGGTAATAAGGGTAAGAAGGGCTTTGGTAACGACACGTGGCAGGAGAGAATTTTTGAAGGAGGGGTACATTGGTAATTGTGTCCGGCTCGCCAA
>WOUH02000015.1:10563436-10581176 GCA_009936405.2 Stevia rebaudiana
CTCAAACCCATGCATTTCCACCCTTCCACTCACCCACTTTACCCACTCTCTCTCCTACATGGCATGCCACTCCAGCCCCACTCCAGCCCGATATACCACATAGTCTTACAAGTATGAATGATAAACCTTCATTATTTGAGTATCATTCCGTAGACAAACCACCTTCAGAAGAACAAGTGCATCAACGGTGATCAACCATCCAGAAATTCAGGCAATTGGTTGCAACCATGATTAATAATCAGATTAACCAATAAAAATTATAAATTTAGTATTAAAGAAGCAAACAAACCTTGTTATAGAGGTGTTAGTACTTAATACAAGATTAAAATTCGCTATAAAATTGAGATCATTTATGAAGTAAAAACTTCTCAATTCTACCTCAAAATAAATCAAAGAGTATTCTAAATCTAATAAACAAAGTTTTCAAATTATGAGTGATTTTTTTATACTCAGTGGTATATTTGAGATGATTAAGCAAACAATAATCATATCGATAGACCGATCAATGAAGAAGTAAATTGAACACTTGTGGAACTTTTGTGAGCAGCTAAAGAAGGATTTTGCCCAATTTTGGGATGAGCATCAAATGCTTCAAGCCAACCATGTAAATTAACCTATCGACACTAATTCCATCAAAATTGAAATTCGATCTAGATTCTTAAGCACAAAAAGCATACTATAGATCATCACACAACACAAATCAACCATAAAACATCACATAGGAATCGAGCATAGAACATCCAAACAAATTGAGCAGACAAAACAAAGGTCCAGTAGAGAATCGGAACAAAAACCTGGTGTGGGTCGCCGAGGGTGGCCACGAAGTCGCCAAAGAGATCACAGTTTAAAAGTCGAGAATGAAGGAGAAGGGAATCATCCTCTTATGTTTTTGCTGAATGATTCAGCGATTGTCTAAGGTCTGATTCGGTCGGATGATATTTATCCCATTTAGACATGTTGTATTTTGAAACAAACGTTCAACTCTTAAGTTGTATCTAGCACCTGACTAGTTCTCTTTTTGTGAAATACACCGCCGCCTTAAAAAGATAAAAATGATATTATGGAATAAAATACTTTTGTTAAAACTGATTAACTCAAATCCCTTTTTCTGTTGCATACTTGCATATACGTTTCTCTTTATGGAATAACAAAAGTTCAAATTATTTTTAGAAGTGGGTTTGAATATATTCGTAAAAAGCTATTAGTTAATAGTTATGACCAAACTTGATTATTGGTATTACACTAATTATTTTAATTAAATGACAAATTCACATTAAACTTCATCTAAGCAAACATGACGGATTTGATTAAGACAAACCAAAGTTAGCTTCAAGTTTAGTCAAACATGATGGATAACGACCCTAAAATATCAGTTAGGCGAAAAGCTACTTACGCGCATGGATGAAATAGTGAAATACAAATATATAAACAGCTAACAGATGAGGGTCCATTGACCAGACACGAGAATATGTCAATGCTAAATGTGTAAAAGTCAGGGGTTGTTTGGGTTGTTTGACGTTTGTTTACCTATTAACAAATTCTTAATGGTTCAGACATCTTACTAGTTCAGCTTTAATAGTTCATACTGTTTGTTTCGCGAGCAATGTCCGAATGATTAAGACATTTGCCTCTGAATGGTTAAACATTATACTGAGTCACCAGCGTGATATCAACTAACTAGTTCGTTTGTGCGGAATACAAACGAAGACAATAATATCAAACACGAACAAGATGAAGAATGATTAACCGTTTACTATTGCACTCAATCTCAAGGATTGACTGATACAAGAACACGTTCACGTGAGAAAAACTATAATAAATATGAACAACTGCTATGACCTAAACAAATAACTCGGTTTATATATCACCGTTTACAATCAAAAGCCCACTAACATATAATAATAAACTAAAGCCTTCGAGAGCCCACAACTCATCTTCGAGAGCCCACAACTCATCTTCGAGATCATCACCGAGAGGACTAAGATCCGAGAGAACTACCGAGAGGATGTAAACCATCGTGAGGATTAGGAATGCACAACCATTAAAATGTGACCCAACATGAATGGTTAACACTTCTTATCTAATTTGTTTAGACATTTTCCTCCGAATGATTAAGCATTATATTGTCTTTTAATATTTCAGACCTCTTACTTACTGATTCAACACTTAATGATTCAGACCTCTTACTGATTCAACACTTAATGATTCAGACCTCTTACTGATTCAACACTTACCCATAAGTCAAACAACCCAGAAGTTTTCTTAAAGAAAAGTTAAATTAAACCCCTTTGTTGTAGCTGACAGATAAGAAAACCTAATATTAATAACACTTCGACTTAGAAATTTTGGCTCCACCGTTAAAAGGGATTATTAAGTGTTATGCTAAACTCTCGTGTGGATACTTTCAGTATCATATCGACTTCAGTGAGACTCATTTCTTGAGTATTCTTCTAGGTTTATATCTTTTAGAAAAATAATCCTCACAAACACTATACGCACTTCTAGGGCTGTAAAACGTTAAGCGAACAGTTTGTGAACTGTTCAGCGGGAAGTTCGTCCGTGTTCATTTGTTTAATAAATGAACGAACATGAACAAGAATTTTAGTTCGGTTTGTTAAACGAACGAACACGAACAAAGGCTTTGTTCGTTCATTTGTGTTCGTGAACGTTCGGTAATGTGTTCGTGAACGTTCGGTAAGCTGTTCGTTTACGTTCGTTTGTTTATGTCATTTTTTAAATATATTTATATCCTTAAATTTTAATGTTTGGTTTATTATCTTAAATTTTTATGTTTATAAAGGTCATTTCAAATTAATCAAACATTTCATGCTTATGGTTTTATATAACATAATTAACTTTATATTCATTTAATGTGATAAAATGTTTACTTTATATGAACAAAGGTCTCGTTTGTTATTTTGCGTTCGTGAACACATAATGAACGAACACGAACAAGAATTTCAGTTCGGTAAGCGTTCGTGACCCGTTCGTGAACATGTTGAAATGCTTAACGAACGAACATGAACTAGGCTCGTTCGTGTTCGTTCGGTTCGTTTACAGCCCTACGCACTTCAGTTGGTTTAAGGTTGGAGTGCTTTACTATAATACTTGTTTAAAATTACATAACCGCTGGACCGTAGCCAAGGTCGATTCATCTCTATTAGACCGTAGCCCTTGGATAAGCGGAAACCGGATGGAATCCGTAAACCCTCTCCACTACTCGGGTTTGAACATGTGAACTTTATCCGATGTGCACTTTCTCCCTATGATAGGAATGTGCCATGACCAAGAGTTGAACCTAAGACCTCCCAAAAACAGAGTCTCAAGTCAACACCTCTTACTAACCACTTGGCTATGAATCATTGGTAATTACATAGCTACCTAAGAATATGAAACAAAATATCATCCTACAAAATTAAGCAATATCGTGATAAGTTTAAAATCTTTAATTTTTTATAGGTATTTATTTTATGCATTTAGTGTCATATAATTTATTAATTTTATTTTTTGAACGACATTTTTTCTCACGTTTATCTCTCATTTTCACAGCCTATAAGCAAGTTTGACTACTTGACGACCTTCGTGAGAATCCATGACGACACCAGATGTCAAGGAACCCCGTGAGTTATGAATTTCAAAAATGTCATCCACTAAGATGACAAAATCTTTACCAAAGGGCTTATAGTATGATGGTATTCCATTGACTTCATATGTGGGAGCATGTGATGTATTGGGTTCGAAGTCGCACGTAGAGCAATATGCTCTAGGTTGGGCCAGCGGTTTTTCCTAGATGTGGGTTCCTCCTGTTTGGTTGGATCAAGTTACCCGTTTGTCTAGTAGTATCTAGCTTTGTTGTTAAACAAATGACCAAATCTTTTGGCTCATTACACTATTAACCATTAATGTTAGGTTTTAATTATTTTTATATGTTGTTGGGCAACCATCAACCTTTGTTCCATCAGGCTATGTGTAATGATCACTTGTAAAGGCCTTGACCATACTGTCACGTAGACGCCACGTAACCGAGGTGGGTATGAGTAAAAAAGGTATGTAATGGGGCTTGACCACCAAGTGAGTGATACAAAAAAAAGAATAATAATGTGGATTATTTGTATTCAGGCCCGTCCCAAGAGGTGGCGAACCGGGCACCGCCCCAGGCCCTATATTTTGAGGGGCCCAAAATTCAAAAAAAAAAAAAAAAACTATTATAAGCATTTCTTTCTGGTTATAATAAACAAATCATCATGTATCATGATGGTTAAGACATTTCATACATCAACAAGAGGTCACAGGTACAAGACCCCTCCCATGCGCCTCTTTTACATTTTGATTAATCATCCTCCTAATTATTTTATTTCATCTTTTAATAATAAATTCTAGAAAAATATACAAAAATCCTGAAATAACATATTATGCTATTAATTTTCATAAATTTCCAGAAAAATAGTTTACATATTTTGAGTATATAATTATCTACTTGTTTCGGTCAAAAATTAACAAGTGTCAATTTTAGTTATTCCAAATTAGTTTTATGAGGCTAAGTGTTTGTATAATCTAGAATAAACGATTATGTAAAAATATCCTTAAATATCCTTAAGTATCCTTAAGTATCCTCAAGGATAATTGATAAAACAGAATGTAAAATAAGTAATAGCAAGGATTTTTAGCGAGGAAAGCCCTTAATCCTTACAGATTTCCGGCATAAAACCTCGGAAAAGTGACCAAAGAATCACTTGTCTAGTCAATATTATTAATTGAACAAACAAGTACAAAATTAAGCAAACCGATGGATAATCTATGTGAATATTGTGAAAAATGCTAAGTGCGGTGCTTGAATGCTCAATCAGATCAACTGCAAAACAATCGAATGTTAAGTCCATCGGTTCCTTTTTATAATTAAAGATTACAACGGTAGTAAACAATAATTCCGAATAAAGGGGAAGGATTCGTCCACTCCTCTCTTGACCAAGTTCATCGAAATCACACCCCATGATCCGCTTTCTTAGGCCTAATCTCCATCATACTGAGTCACCTCCACGTCTTTTAATTCACACGTGGAGAAATTATCGATATCTAACACTAATTATCCACGATAATATAGGTATCACCAAGTATCCTTAATTTCATCTGAAGATATATAATAATAATCTTGCGAATAAGTCTTGATTGTTAGTAATCATTTATTATAATAACAATCAGTACTACGGAATACTAACGAGGATATTGATCTTAAAATATTTCGTATCTCAGAGTCCTGAAGTATCCTCAGTTATTCCGGTCCTAACACTACTTAGTTTAAAATAGATTAAAATACTTATAAATTAGCAAAAAAAATATGAGATAGCCCTGAGGTGTTTGGGTTTTATTTATAGAAAGAAATTATTTTACAATTCTTCTAAGAGGGCGATATAGAATAGGTTTCTAAGATTTTATGAATGGAAAAAAAATTGAGTATTTTTTAAAAAATGCAGTTAGAGAGTTTCGATTTTGCAACCTCATGAAAGCTTAAATGCAGATTATCAATAAAGCTAGGAAGATTGTTTGATCATTCAAAATTACTATGTTTATTGTTATCACTTTAATTCTCATTTTCAAAAAATAAGTTTATATAACTGATAATTCGTTCGGGCATAGGGGCATTTCTTTTTCGTCTTGTCCTGGGCACTTGAATCCTCAGGACCGGCCCTCTTAGACCATGTGTAATCGGGCTTGACCACCAAATGACCATCCTAGGTGGCACTCGGTCACAGACTCACATCACCATCAAGCCCTTCCACCTTTACACATAAGAGAAGTGACCATCAAATGATATAAACAAGTGATCATGGTCACTTGGTGATGAACATGAATGCAATTAATTTTATTAGTTGTTTTAATATTAACCAATAGAAATAATGCACATAATTATTAATTTTTTCCATCACTCACTTTCTATTCTAGCTTCATTAAACACATTTTTACTTACATCCACCTCGATTACGTGGCTTCTATGGGGCAGCATGGTCAGGCCCCTTTTAAGTTACCATTACACAGTCTAATATTTAATATTCATCACCAAGTGACCATGGTCACTTATCTTCATCACTTGATGGTCACCCCTATGTGTAATGGTGGAAGGAACTTGATGATAATATGACCAAGTGCCTGATAAGACTAGGGGTGAGCAAAAAACCGAAAAAACCGAACCAAAACCGAATTAACCGAAAAAACCAAACCGAAAGAGAAAACAAAAAAAAACCGAACCGAAAAGAATAGACAAACTGAATAGTGTAACCGAACCGAAACAACCAAAAAACCTATAAACTGAACCGATATTGTCCTCTTTTTAAGCCCAATATCTTGACATTTTTTGTTTAAAAGCCTAGACTCAAAAAAGTCCACTATCTAGTAATTAACCTTAATATAAATGTAAAAAACTCAAAACCCAAAATTAGGAAACAATCATCCATCGTACAAGTTTATTTAAGTATTTGATTGCTTCTCTTTTTTTACTTAAGTATTAGCATATGTATGTAATATGTAGATTTGTTAAATGAGAAAAAACACGCAAAGACTCTCATGTTGGAGAAGATGAAGATTGAGACTAGATGGACTTTACCATTATAAAAATTTTATTCCACACCCAAAGACTTTTATTTCACACTGACACTTGTCATCACCATATTAACTCTATAATTTTGTTAAAATTTTACTTACGAAAAGTTAATTAATGGTTTTAATTACGTGAATACGTTATGTGTGTTACCATGTATACAACTCTTTTTCACAAAGTTAGTCAAACTAAAATTTTAAATTTTCAACTAAAAATATATTGATTCTTTTTTCTTTATTTTCCATAGCTAATTATTAACATTGTTTAATAATTATTTCAGTTTTAAAATCATATTTATATTATCCTATTTTTATAGCTCATTTTGTATAAGTTTATCAAAAATAGTTTAAAATCTGTTGCATATTTACATTACAATATTTAACTTTTTAAATCACATATAAAATCTAAACCATTTCTAAACCTTTATTTATGAACCTTTTAAACATATTTTATTTCCAATTCTATACACGGTGCAAAATATCGTTCTTTACGTGCTTTTCAACTTTATTATGTAAAATAGTATATATTTGAAGGTTTGTTAACCGTGGTTGCTTCTTTATTTTGAAAATTACATTATTTTCTTATGAACATCTGCTTTTAGTTAACTTTGTAACTCGTATTTAGTCCGTGTAGCACACGAGAAATTAACATACGTCATATAAACTTTTATTTTAATCGAATGCCAAATATTTACCATAATATAAATTAAATGCTTCAATCATTAAAAATATAAATTTGTACGCCGTGTAGTACACGGGATACACGAGAATCTCACCTAGTTTACTTATTATAAGACAAAAAAAAACGTACTTCTGCTAGAATAGTTCAAGTCCCATAAGTCAAAACTATTATTTGATAAACTTTTATATTCTCCATATATTTTGACGTTTGAATTTATATGTAAATAGTAAATCCTCATTTTACAATTCTAAATTGCCCCTTTCGTTTTTTATGGATAAGATGACTTCTTGCTTTATGGTGTTCACAAATCAACTCAGATTTTCCTATCTTTCCTATACGTATTAATTTTAAAGAGTTAACAAAAAAAATCAATCTAAACATTTCATTTTATAAAAAAAACACATGTGTTACTTAATCTGGTCCTTTTATTTTGAAAAGTTATAAATATGTTACTTTTTTGAAAAGCAACATGATGTGTGATTCATGCTATAAAAAAACGTGCCAAGTAATGAATTTATAAAAAATTGATCTTAGACAAATCCACACACTTATAGCAAATGTACCGGTCGCGATGTAGTGGGAATGAAACACCGAGTATCGTCCAAGGAATCTAAGATACAACCAATGGCACACTCGAATTAAGAAAGGTCATGCCACCTAATTAACTAAGGAAAGATATTTTGGTCTTTTTAAGTTAAGTTAATTAATTAAAACTAAATTACTCAGGAAAACAGAAGCAAGCAAGTAAGTAGAAAACAAATAAACAGTCAAATGAGAAATGAGTAGTCACCTAGGCTAGTGTCATGCAATCATTCATGTGTAATCGGATCATGGACTCAAGATCGGTGATTTGGTTTCTATTGATTAGACAACTAATGGCGTAGGTAAGTAGTGTGGAACTATCCGGTCGGCATGGACCACTAAAACGAAGACACCTATTAGATTATCTATATTAGCTACCTAAATCTATGTGAGATCGGTTTCCTCCCGGCCTAAACTACCCGTTAACTTAAGGTTCCCATACCCGACTTTCCTCTCGGCCTAAGTCTAGCACTAAGGACAACAAAACAATGGTCAATCACACTTTAATTGCTAAGGACATGACCAAATACCATAGGCCATCCTCTCGGTCCACCTAAACCAGTCAATCACGCAATAGACAACTAACTCTATCTCCTCTCGGTCTCAAAGGTGCAAACCACAACTTAAATTGACAACTCTAACACAACACCGAAGCTACTCATAGACAAATAACCTCTAGACTTGATTTTATTATCAACTACCATTATATTTACTGCTATATGATTAATCAAGGTATGCATTTGAACTAAGTTACTACCAATCATACTATCATTGTCCAAACACCGAATTTCAACACAAAATCAAGCAATCAACATTACCTAGGCAACTACTAATGCAATTAGCCAAGCATAATCATTGAAAAGATCATAACATTCATATAATCAACTGTGTTCATTGTTCAAACATAAAAGAAGAATTGTAATATACAACCAAAAGCAATGTTTAAACAAACAACTATAAATCCTTGACAAGCTTCGAACTTGATCTTCCCAGCTTTTTCTCCACCCAAAACCGTCCAACTTTGAAGAATTGATCGAACTCCAAAACCCTGACCTTAGCATTCAATTTATAGTTTTGATTTTAGGGTTTTTATCGAATTTGGATGGCTACGCGCACCGCGCAGAGGATTAAGGATCTCCCGCACGTACTGCGGTGGACAAAAGAGTCGAGGCACCCGATTTTACTTTTCTGGACGCGGGCGCTACGCGGCTGTGGTGTCCTTCATGCGGGTATCGCGTAGGAGTGGTTTTCAGCTTTTTTTACTTATTTGAAGGTACGATCGTCTCGTTTCCTCTCGAATGCTCGTTCCTCATCCAATAGGCTTAGAAATCATCGTTTTCATCACGAACATCTGAGAAATATGAAAACATTAAGTACAAGCACGAATCGTATAAAAACAAATACAAACTATACAAATTACCTAACAAAAGACTCAAAATATATACTGGAATGTCATGTGTTTTACAACACATCAGTCTTGCCTGAAAAAGTTTATTCCAGGTTGATCTAGGGGTTAGACAAGTGACTAGATCACACATTTATATTATTTGAGAGGAAAGGGGATCCATTTGCCAATGTGATCCTAGATGTCGGATCATTTGCTGTAAAATAAAAAAGAAGTGTAATATTATAATGTCAACAAAACTTATTACATAAAACAATATAAACAAATTGTAATTAAAATTTACAAAAATATATGAAAGTGTTATCCAAAAAATAATTTTGTAATCAACTGTTAATAAAATTAATATTCTAGAAATAATATCCGTTATTATAATTACTTAACTTATAAATTAATTAGAAGTTTCCTAAATGAGAAGAAGTCAATATTTGATTTTTATTTAAATAAAAAATAAAATATAAAAGTAAGTAAGATAAGTTGTGTTTGAAGAATCATTAATTAAAATCATTTATTATAAGAGATTATAAATATATGTAAAAAAGTTATATATGTATTGGAGGCGGCTAAAATATAAGTCCTTTTTTTTCTGTACTAATCTTATGATACAATTAAAACGCGCAACGTGTATGATGAGCAAGGGTAGGAAAGTCAGACGCATCAAAACATATAATTACGGACTACGAGTGTATAATTACGGATTACAACCAAAATACACGCATAAATTACG
The DNA here is from genome assembly GCA_009936405.2 of Stevia rebaudiana. Lineage (NCBI taxonomy): Eukaryota > Viridiplantae > Streptophyta > Magnoliopsida > Asterales > Asteraceae > Stevia > Stevia rebaudiana. The sequence continues at coordinate 10,573,421 of WOUH02000015.1, forward strand.
GAGCACGGCCAAAATGCACACATAAATTAAGGACCAAATGTATAATCACGGATCACGGCAAAAAATACACACATAAATTACGGACCAAAGTGTATGATTAAGGATCACGGCAAAAAATATACACATAAATTACGGATTAAGTGTATAATCACAGACCACGAAATCCCGGATCACGTATACAATTACGGACAAAGTAAAAAAATTGAAAAATCTTATATCAATAATATACTCGAATTAAAGATCATGAAATCCTCTATTTTATGGTGTAATTTAAAAAAAAAACTAAAACGAATAAAAGTTATTTGATTTTTGAAAAACTGCTTAAACTTTCCATAAAAAGTGAACAAAATTATAGTTTACTCTTACACCTTTTTCCTTCTATTCACGAAAGTTTAAATGCGAAAAAGTAAAAGTGGGACCACGTGATTTTAACCATTGATTAATTTATTCCAATCACTCAAAGTGTAAGGTTTAGCACCAACAAAAGCATATGTATCCGATCGGTCTCCAAAAACAAAAAACCAGAGAGCGTAATGTGTTACATATGTAATATTTTACATATGTTACAATTCTCTGAAATTTGTAAAAAAATATTAAAAAAAATCTACTCGATTCCTTTTTAATATTTTTTCACCAAAAGTCTTAGATTTAATGTGTAATTTATATAAAATATATAAAATCATTAAAATTAAAATTTCAAAAAAAGTCGTTATTACATATGTTAAATAATATGGGTTTCTAAAGTTTTTCTACTCAAATGAGTTTCATTATATCCATCCCCATAATTGAATAGCTTATAAATAACAAATAAGCTTTGTTTGAGCTTGTAAGGTTATTCTTACTAGCCGACCTTAGGCTTTTGATATGAAAGTTGAGATGATCCAAGCTTTGGCTTTAGAAATAGAGTTATAAAAGAGTTGAACTCAATGTTAAAAAAGTACTTACAAGCAGTGACAGAGCTTGAATCAAAATACATGGAGTGTCGAGAATTTTTTGGAAAAAGTTAAGGGAGACCGGGCTATATACGTAAATATTTTAGGGCAAAAATCCCAAATTTTACACTGTATACCAAAATAATATAGGGGGCCGGGGCCACCACATGCCCTCACTAAACTCCACCCCTGCTTACAGGCCAAACTTACGTTTAGAAGAATTACTCGGTTTCAAACTTAGAGGTTTTGGATATAAAAGTAAAAACAACAGAAGCTCTGTTTTAGAGGTTAAAGTGTTTGTCAAGACATATCTCACTTACATCATTACATGATATAATGCCATTATGAGTTTCATATATGTGTATATTTTTTTCTATTGAATTCGTTAATCACCAAAATGTTACATACTTAGAGTTACTTTTGAGTTACTTTTGTATTTTTGCGAACACATGTCACTAATTGTTCGATTGGTCGCATTTAATAACTCAAAAGTTGGATTATATTTTAATTGTATCATATTACACTTGAATAGATTAAGGTTTATATAAAACATAGAAGGAATATATTTTTTCTTTAATCCAATTCTATGTGGGAAAAAAATATTTTACCAAATTCATCATCATCATCGTACTCAGTATATTTCACGTAAAGGTAAAATCTGAGAAGAGTAAGATGTAGACATGTTCACCTCTAATCTGTAGGAATAGAAAGACTGCTTCCAGTGAGACACCCAACTCTGACTAAGCATCTACTAACCTAATGCTTTTAATGTTATTTTTACAAAAATAAGTAAAATAATGTTAAAAATAGTGCAATTTTATCATTCCCCTCCAGGACTACACATATACACATCATACACGTGCACCGCAAACCAGGCACTTATATTTCACCAAATTCGCAAGCGTTAATTGGGTTATTCGTAAGTTGACGAGTCAAGTTAGACATGAAGCACAAAATTTGACACCATCCCAAACATAATACAAATTTTCAAGCATTGATACCATCACAAGTTCACAACATGTTTAGCTTGAAGTTCTATTTTATTATATGTTATTAAAACCAACACCCGAAGGTTATAAATTAAAAAAAAAAACACACACACAATATATAAAATAGTTATGTTGGAATAATAGAAGTCTATATTCATTTCCCTTCAATTTTTAAAAAATTTTCACCGAAGTATTCAATCAATTAACGAGTCAATCTTTGAAACCGTCGAGTGAACCTAAACAGCTAACATGCCCATGAGTTTGATCTGAACTAACTTAAAACATAATAAAAGCCTTTGCATTTGCCATTTCTTTTTGTTATTAAGTTCACAAAAACAAGTACAACAATACCAATAATTTTTTTGGATCTTCAAAATTGGATCCCAACAAAATGTTGACCGTGAGATCAAAACAACGAATTCAACTCTCTTGGTTACACATGCCACCCCTAATTTTAGCATTTTGCGACCATGCATGGAATTCTCATCCAACTACAGGAATCAGTCATCGACTCTGTTTTCGATCTCTGATTTGTTCTTCACTCTTTTTTATATTTCGGGTCTCGATCAATTCCCCGTCAGATTTGCTGTATTATGGAATTCATTCCTTTCTTTTTGGGTCTGATGTTCAACTTCCCAATTAAATTTCTCACTTGCTAATCTCTTCTAATTCAAATCAAACACTTTGTTCTTCCCCATTTCAGTATGATTTGCTTCGATCAACTGTAATTCCCCAAAAGTTTGGAGTTTTTTGTTTCTGGGTATCTGTGCACAGAAGATGTTTGTTGTTTTGCCTACGAGAGATTCTTCAAGTTTCGGCAAATGTAGTATACTAAGTTCGTAACTGGCCCCTCTTCTTCTTCTCTCTCTCTCTCTCTATATATATATATCTATATAGATATACATATGTACATATATATATATCAATTGGCTACTGTTTCACTGTTTGATTCTTGCAGTTTCAATTGGGTAGTGATCAAATTTCGAGTTTGAATTGATGGAAGAAGATCAAGATGAACTGAGATTTGTTTGTAAGTTGTGTGATAAAAGGTATCCAAGTGGGAAATCACTTGGAGGACACATGAGGTCTCATGTGATTGCTGCAAATTCATCGGAATCAGATGAAAAGTTTACAACTTTGATGACCAACGGGAATGGAATTGAGACCGCAAACGGGAATGAGAATCCAAATTCTTATGGGTTGAGAGAGAACCCTAAGAAGACATGGAAAACAGTTGATTCTTCAACAATTCCATACTCAAATGAGAAGATTTGTAAACAATGTGGTAAAGGGTTTCAATCTTTAAAAGCTTTATGTGGTCATATGGCTTGTCATTCTGAAAAAGATCGAAACTTTAAAGATTATGATCATTCTTGGACAAGTGAGAATCTTGATCACGATGAAAAGGTAGTTATCGACAGTTATTCAGACATTGAAGAACCCGAGTTTCAAGATCCGGCTCGTGTGACAAGATCCAAGTCCAAAAGGTACATGCAAGTTATCGTTAAACCGTATTCGTTTAATTACAATTACGGGTCGTCTTCTGTTTCTGAAATTGATGAACTTGAACAAGAAGATGTTGCAATGTGTTTGATGATGTTGTCAAAAGATTCCAGCAATTGGGGTGGTGTTAATTCGGTTGTTGAAACATCCGACAACGATTCTGGTGTTTTGGAGATGAATTCGGATTCTAGGTTTTACGGGAATGGGAATCACACAAGTGGAAAGTTGGAATCCGAGTTTTCGATTGAGGAATGGCTTAGAAATGGTGATAGAAACAAGTCAAAACTAACTTATGAACAAAAACTTGAAATTAGAAGGAACTTGTTCAAAGAATTCGCGTATCGCGATTCCTTAAGGAAAAACACGCGTGTTGAAGATGATTCATATACTCCTGAACTAGAGCGCGAGGGTTCAAATAAAAAAAGAAACAAGTACGAATGTTTAAATTGCAACAAGATTTTCACTTCATTTCAAGGACTTGGTGGGCATAGACCATGTCACAAAAAGAACAATTCTTTCGGGTCCAAAAACAACAACGATGAAGATAGTTTAGAGAGTGAATTTGCAGCTAATCGAAAGGCGAAATATGATAACAAAATAAAGGCGAAAAGGATCAAAGGACACGAATGTCCGATTTGTTTTCGAATGTTTAAATCGGGGCAAGCTTTAGGAGGTCATAAAAGATCTCATTTTCTCAATAGGGGAATTGATCATTATGCAGTTATGGAACATGAAGCACCATCATGTTCTGATATGATTGATCTTAATCTCCCTGCTCCTGAAGAGGAATAGGGTCAAACGGGTCAACCCGTCAAACAAAAGTTTTTGAAAAAAAGAGGAATTTACATATATTCTATTCTAAACTTGCAAAATTACTTATTTTCTCAAAACAAAAGTTTTCAATGCATAATGTACAAACATAATTTGGGAAATATGTTACTTTTAAGTTTAGAGGTGGAGAAATGAAATTCCCCTTGAAAAAATAGTATGTGTTTTTTTTCATATGAATTAGAGAGATTAAAGTTGCATTCTTTTCTTTTATTTTTTGGTTTTTCATCAAATTCTTGCTATGTTTCTTAAAACATGTTCAAATTTCAAGATTTTTTAGTTTAATGCTATGATGCTTTTGGTTTTTTTGTTGCAATGATTTCATGTTTATGGTTATTTTGTGGGTGGTGGAGATTAATGGGCCAATGGAAGTGCCGAAGTGCCAATGAGCTCGGTAGTTTCTTGAATTTGGTTCTCAAACTTTCAAATAAAATGAACTCCTTTTATGCACAACATGTAAGTCAATATATCAAGATGGTTTGCAAATTGGGATATGATCTTGACTTATTAACTTATGATTCTTGCATTGCACTAGAAGTTAGTGATTGAGTAGTTAAGAGATGATGATGATGCTTAGTCTTTTCTAGATGAGATATTATTATCTTAATTACAAAAATAGTCTATGTGGTTTAGTGGTTATTGCGATTCATAAGTTTGGGTAATAATATTTGTTTTTAACAAATTTTGGGCATGTGACTTTAATTTTAACGAGTTTGGGGTCTAAGTCTAACTATTGTTAGTTTTTTCGTTTAGATAAAGGATAATTATTTCATTTCTCATTGAGGGACGAATTATGTGAATCGATACACTTGATTAGAAGAATTGCATAAACCGTAAAGAATAATAAAAATTTAATAAACCAAAAAAAAACCCCCTTATCCACTTTGTCGTTGCTTTTGATTCCATGACCATATCACCCCATCAGCCATCCACCACCACATCACCTAACCACCTCTGACACCCGTCCACTTACCACCATCACCCGCCCACCACTGCCACTTCTAAGTCCAAGACTAACGCCACCCCACCAGCCATCCACCATCACCCGTCCGCCCCTGTTATGCCTCCCACTTCCATCATGAAACCACCAAAAACTCATATCCAAACGTTCAAAATCCCAAAACCATAGCTAAAATCCTTGCTCATCTCTATGAACCCCACCCACCCAAACCAAAGTGAGGATACAAGGAGAGAGGAGTCGCATGCGATGGCGACACAATGACAAACCCTCGGTTAACACAATCATCATCATCACACACATCAAACCCGCTGGTTAACACTATCATCACCAAAGTTATTAACCTAACTATTTGATCCTATATTGATTATAACCAGTTCTTGGTCGTCGGGGTGGTCCCTGGGGCTTTTTTGGCTCGGGGCGTATCACGCAAGGCTTCTCCTTGTCACGCGCGTACTGCGGGCGAGTAGAATTCAAGCTTTTTAACTTCTTACTCGTTCTATCGTCTCGTTTATCCTCGGGTGCTCGTTCCTTATGCATTTAAGCTCTAAAAGGTCATCGTAAACACGAACTCCTGAGAAATACGAACATTTTAAGTATATGGACGATAAGAACACAAAACTATACAAAACTATATAAATAACTATACAAAAGACTCTATTTACGACGAGAAATCTAATGTGTTTTACAACACATCACACACTTAACCCATATAATAACCTAACACTTTCAAAACAAGTCCCATACTCCTACCCAGATACTTATCTAAACATTATCTCTACCTGATAGTTCAAACTAAGTAATTTTAAACAATCAACTAATAGATAAACAAAAACATTCAAACTACTAAATGAATACCAATCACTTAATTATTTTGGAATCACTCTTTAACTTTCATTTTTCATTTAAAACCAACACAATCAAGATTAATCCCTACATTCACCCCCTTAATCTTGATTTGCTCTTCTTCCTTGAATCTTGATACGAGGCACACGTGTCGAGTATCTTGTTACTTTTCACAATATCTCTGTTGCTTTCTTACAACCTTACTAGAACTCATATATTTTTCCAAATCTTCGACAAATAAACCGTCCTTATTTCCTTATTATTTCCAAGTTTGCATTTAATTCTATCTTGGCCTCATTAAAATTGGCATGAGAATAGTACAAGAAGTTTACGACCACTCTTTTATCATTGAATTTACTATGGTATCAGAGCAGGTTTAACCTATGACACGAATCCTTGTCATCCACCAACTTAATCTCCATGGACAGCGATACAGAAAATGCAATACTATCCTCAAAACAATCTCTAAAAGATAGCAAACACAGTAATGTTGTCGACCACTGCAATATTTGCGGGAAAGACGGGCACAATGAGAAGGATGTTTCAAACAAGTAGGGTATCCTGATTAGTGGTGGGAAATCGAAAACATGATGGTGCAAAACCGAAAACAGAAAGTGAAAACACAAGCAGGGATGTTGTGACTTCGACATCGTTCATGACCGGTAAAACCGATTATGGTGATAACTGCATAATAGATTTGGGCTCTACTGAACACATTACCTCGAACATCGATATCCTTTATAAAAGATTTGAACTCATAATGAGATCCCGGTTGTAATTCCAAACGGAGCTTTTATACCGGTTGAGGGAAGGGGGAGTGCACACTACCTAGAGGGACTAAAACACAAGTCTCAAACATTGCAAAATTTACTTGCAACCTTTTATCGGTTAGTCATTTAAGCAAAGATCTACATTAATCAACAATAATCTTTTTCCCTGGTTTTTGTGTCATGCAAAAACTTGACACGAGAAAGTTGACTAGTGCGTGTGAGTGCAAGAAAGGTCTTTACTGAATGGGATTATTTGGATCCGAGAGAAGGGCTTTGATGACAATCGTTGACTTTAGACACAAAAGATTGGCTGCTCTTTCGGTAACAAAGTTAGATTGATTTCCTTAAAAATGCTTCTTTCAGTAAGTTGCGTGATTCTTAATCTAGAGATAAACACACCAGACTCCTCTTTTTAAAACAATGAAATTAAGACCTAAGATTGTTTCAATTTATTACATTGTGATATTTGGGGCAAAATTGCTCACCTTCTTTCTCGGGAGCAAATTATCTTTTCACAATGACTACTGATTTATTAGGTCCGTTTGGGTGTTTTTATTAAACTATAAACATGATCGAGGTAAGAGTTTAGTCAAATCTTCATAAAATGATAAAAACCTAGTTTGGAAAATCAGTCAAAAGAATTAGATGTGATAATGAAGACGAATTCACATCTAATGAAATCATCAAGTTTTATAATGATGAAGGAATTTTAATCGAAACAACATGCTTACACACCACACAGCAAAAGAGGGTTGTGAAACAAAAACGTAGACACTTACTTGAGACCGCTCGGGCACGTAGGTTTGAAACCAACCTGCTCAAAAGGTTTTAGGGTGTGGCACCTGGGTTCCCAAACAACCCCTTTATACGTATTTCAATTAATAACAACGTTTAGATTTAGGTCCCAGAAAATTTCATTAAGAAAATACG